>CAUVZT010000050.1:0-291203 GCA_963556525.1 Cochlearia excelsa
GCTATCTCTCCATTTAACATCTCATGTTCCGCAAGCCATCTCATCGAACTTGCTGTGCGCTCCGACTGATATAACCTCTTCAGTCTATCCGTTAACGGCAAATACCACATTCTCTTATAAGGTATGGACACTCTTCCACCAGTTTCTTTATATCGTGGTTTCTTACAGAACCGACATGCCGAGCGGTTTTTATCTCTTCTCCAATATAACATACAGTTATCGACGCACACATCGATAATCTGATACGGTAATCCTAGACCAGATACCAACTTCTCGATTTCATAATACGTCCCCGGTGCCATATTATCTTCGGGCAAAATGTCTTTGATCAAACCAGCCCACGCATCCACACAATCTTCTGAAAGATTGTAATCCGTTTTGATAGACATCATTCTTGTCGCAGCTGAAAGAGGTGAATGACCTTCTCTACACCCACCATATAACGGGTTCTTAGCGGCATCCAACATGTCAAAGAATTTCTGCGCTTCCACATTTGGCTCCTCCAATGTAGGCTCATGATGATCTCCAACAAACGACGGCATAGTTTCGCGAAAAATATCATTTACCATTTGCACGGTCCTATCTACGGATATAGGTTCTTCTACCGGAGGGACAACTAAATTATTATCATAATATTGTACATTACTACTACTAGGATAATTTACCATCAAATCATTTTCCCCATGAGAATACCATATTTTATACCCCGGCGTAAAACCAACATTATATAAATGCTTCCATACTACTTTTACCAAAACATTTCTACGATTATCGCAATTTTTACAAGGACAATACATTTTACTGTTGCTACGGTTCTTTCTTGAATTGCGGCAAACTCCATAAATTGTTTAAGCCCCTCCGCAAATTCTTCCGAAAGTAATCCCGTCGCCGGATCTTTATGATTTCCATCCATCCACGATCTAAAATAACTCATTATAATAATTTTTATTGAATTTTGTGGTAAATGGAGATTGATAAGAGAAATTGTTAATTTGTATTGAATTTTGTGGTAAATGGAGATTGATAAGAGAAATTGTGAGAAAGAAGAAGTGAGGGTGTGATATATATAAGAAAAATTTCCTACCGATTTCCGACCGATTTCCTACCACAATTGATCCGTTGCACAACGGTAACGAGACGTTAAAATATCGGTCGGAAATCGGTCGGAAAAGTTTTCCGTCGGAAATTGGTCGGAAAGTGGTAGGAAATTTCCTACCAATTTCCGACGGATTAGTTTTCCGACCGATTTCCGACCGATATTTTAACGTTTCGTTACCGTTGTGCAACGGATCAATTGTGGTAGGAAATCGGTCGGAAATCGGTTTGAATAACTTATGAAACATCTAACAACGCGTTTCTAGGACTTTAAACCAAGTTTCATGCAACATGAGTGTTTATAAGTGTGTCAATGAGCTTTGTTCTAGTTTGACGAACTTATGAAACATCTAACAACGCGTTTCTAGGACTCTAAACCAAGTTTCATGCATCATGAATGCTTATAAGTGTCTCAATGAGCTTTGTACTAGTTTGACGAAATTATGAAACAACTAACAACGCCTTTCTAGGACTCTAAACTAAGTTTCATGCAACATGAGTGCTTATAAGTGGCTCAATGATCTTTGCACTAGTTTGACGAACTTATGAAACATCTAACAACGCGTTTCTAGGACTCTAAACCAAGTTTCATGCAACATGAGTGCTTATAAGTGGCTCAATGATCTTTGCACTAGTTTGACGAACTTATGAAACATCTAAAAACGCGTTTCTAGGACTCTAAACCAAGTTTCATGTAACATGAGTGCTTATAAGTGGCTCAATGATCTTTGCACTAGTTTGACGAACTTATGAAACATCTAACAACGCGTTTCTAGGACTTTAAACCAAGTTTCATGCAACATGAGTGCTTATAAGTGTCTCAATGAGCTTTGTACTAGTTTGACTAACTTATGAAACATCTAACAACACGTATCTAGGACTTTAAACCAAATTTCATGCAACATGAATTCTTATAAGTGTCTCAATGAGCTTTGTACAAGTTTGACGAACTTATGAAACATCTAACAACGTGGTTGCTAGGATTCTAAACCAAGTTTCATGAAAAATGAGTGCTTATAAGTGTCTCAATGAGCTTTGTACAAGTTTGACGAACTTATGAAACAACTAACAACGCCTTCTAGGACTCTAAACCAAGTTTCATGTTACATGATTGCTTATAAGGTCCTCAATGAGCTTTGTACAAGTTTGACGAACTTAAGAAACATCTAACAACGCGGTTTCTAGGACTCTAAACCAAGTTTCATGCAACATGAGTGCTTATAAGTGTCTCAATGAGCTTTGTACAAGTTTGACGAACTTATGAAACAACTAACAACGCCTTTCTAGGACTAAACCAAGTTTCATGCAACATGAGTGCTTATAAGTGTCTCAATGATCTTTGCACTAGTTTGACGAACTTATGAAAAATCTAACAACGCTTTTCTAGGATTTTAAACCAAATTTAATGCAACATGAGTGATTATAAGTGTCTGAATGAGTTTTGTTCAAGTTTGACGAACTTATGAAACATCTAACAACGCGGTTTCTAGGACTCTAAACCAAGTTGCATGCATCATGAGTGTTTATAAGTGTCTCAATGAGCTTTGTACTAGTTTGACGAACTTATGAAACAACTAACAACGCCTTTCTAGGACTCTAAACTAAATTTCATGCAACATGAGTTCTTATAAGTGGCTCTATGATCTTTTCACTAGATTGACGAACTTATGAAACATCTAACAACGCGTTTCTAGGACTCTAAACCAAGTTTCATGCAACATGAGTACTTATAAGTGTCTCAATGAGCTTTGTACTAGTTTGACGAACTTATGAAACATCTAACAACGCCTTTCTAGGACTCTAAACTAAGTTTCATGCAACATGAGTGCTTATAAGTGGCTCAATGATCTTTGCACTAGTTTGACGATATTATGAAACAACTAACAACGCCTTTCTAGGACTCTAAACTAAGTTTCATGCAACATGAGTGCTTATAAGTGGCTCAATGATCTTTGCACTAGTTTGACGATATTATGAAACATCTAACAACGTGTTTCTAGGACTCTAAACCAAGTTTCATGCAACATGAGTGCTTATAAGTGGCTCAATGATCTTTGCACTAGTTTGACAAACTTATGAAACATCTAAAAACGCGTTTCTAGGACTCTAAACCAAGTTTCATGCAACATGAGTGCTTATAAGTGGCTCAATGATCTTTGCACTAGTTTGACGAACTTATGAAACATCTAACAACGCGTTTCTAGGACTTTAAACCAAGTTCCATGCAACATGAGTGCTAATATGTGTCTTAATGAGCTTTGTACTAGTTTGACGAACTTATGAAACATCTAACAACGCGTTTCTAGGACTTTAAACCAAGTTTCATGCAACATGGGTGCTTATAAGTGTCTCAATGAGCTTTGTACTAGTTTGACGAACTTATGAAACATCTAACAACGCGTTTCTAGGACTCTAAACCAAGTTTCATGCAACATGAGTGCTTTTAAGTGTCTCTATGAGCTTTGTACAAGTTTGACGAACTTATGAAACAACTAACAACGCCTTTCTAGGACTCTAAACCAAGTTTCATGCTACATGAGTGCTTATAAGTCCTCAATGAGCTTTGTACAGGTTTCACAAACTTATGAAACATCTAACAACACGTATCTAGGACTTTAAACCAAATTTCATGCAACATGAGTGCTTATAAGTGTCTCAATGAGCTTTGTACAAGTTTGACGAACTTATGAAACATCTAACAACGTGGTTGCTAGGACTCTAAACCAAGTTTATGCAACATGAGTGCTTATAAGTGTCTCAATGAGCTTTGTACAAGTTTGACGAACTTATGAAACAACTAACAACGCCTTCTAGGACTCTAAACCAAGTTTCATGTTACATGATTGCTTATAAGTTCCTCAATGAGCTTTGTACAAGTTTGACGAACTTAAGAAACATCTAACAACGCGGTTTCTAGGACTCTAAACCAAGTTTCATGCAACATGAGTGCTTATAAGTGTCTCAATGAGCTTTGTACAAGTTTGACGAACTTATGAAACAACTAACAACGCCTTTCTAGGACTAAAACCAAATTTCATGCAACATGAGTGCTTATAAGTGTCTCAATCATCTTTGCACTAGTTTGACGAACTTATGAAAAATCTAACAACGCTTTTCTAGGATTTTAAACCAAATTTAATGCAACATGAGTGATTATAAGTGTCTGAATGAGTTTTGTACAAGTTTGACGAACTTATGAAACATCTAACAACGCGGTTTCTAGGACTCTAAACCAAGTTGCATGCATCATGAGTGTTTATAAGTGTCTCAATGAGCTTTGTACTAGTTTGACGAACTTATGAAACAACTAACAACGCCTTTCTAGGACTCTAAACTAAATTTCATGCAACATGAGTTCTTATAAGTGGCTCTATGATCTTTGCACTAGTTTGACGAACTTATGAAACATCTAACAACGCGTTTCTAGGACTCTAAACCAATTTTCATGCAACATGAGTACTTATAAGTGTCTCAATGAGCTTTGTACTTGTTTGACGAACTTATGAAACATCTAACAATGCGTTTCTAGAACTCTAAACCAAGTTTCATGCATCATGAATGCTTATAAGTGTCTCAATGATCTTTGCACTAGTTTGAAGAACTTATGAAACATCTAACAACGCGTTTCTAGGACTCTAAACCAAGTTTCATGCAACATGAGTGCTTATAAGTGGCTCAATGATCTTTGCACTAGTTTGACGAACTTATGAAACATCTAAAAACGCTTTTCTAGGACTCTAAACCAAGTTTCATGCAACATGAGTGCTTATAAGTGGCTCAATGATCTTTGCACTAGTTTGACGAACTTATGAAACATCTAACAACGCGTTTCTAGGACTTTAAACCAAGTTTCATGCAACATGAGTGCTTATAAGTGTCTCAATGAGCTTTGTACTAGTTTGACGAACTTATGAAACATCTAACAACACGTATCTAGGACTTTAAACCAAATTTCATGCAACATGAATGCTTATAAGTGTCTCAATGAGCTTTGTACAAGTTTGACGAATTTATGAAACATCTAACAACGTGGTTGCTAGGACTCTAAACCAAGTTTCATGAAAAATGAGTGCTTATAAGTGTCTCAATGAGCTTTGTACAAGTTTGACGAACTTATGAAACAACTAACAACGCCTTCTAGGACTCTAAACCAAGTTTCATGTTACATGTTATAAGGTCCTCAATGAGCTTTGTACAAGTTTGACGAACTTAAGAAACATCTAACAACGCGGTTTCTAGGACTCTAAACCAAGTTTCATGCAACATGAGTGCTTATAAGTGTCTCAATGAGCCTTGTACAAGTTTGACGAACTTATGAAACAACTAACAACGCCTTTCTAGGACTAAACCAAGTTTCATGCAACATGAGTGCTTATAAGTGTCTCAATGATCTTTGCACTAGTTTGACGAACTTATGAAAAATCTAACAACGCTTTTCTAGGACTTTAAACCAAGTTTCATGCAACATGAGTGTTTATAAGTGTCTCAATGAGCTTTGTTCTAGTTTGACGAACTTATGAAACATCTAACAACGCGGTTTCTAGGACTCTAAACAAAGTTTCATGCAACATGAGTGCTTATAAGTGTCTCAATGAGCTTTGTACAAGTTTGACGAAATTATGAAACAACTAACAAAGTCTTTCTAGGACTAAACCAAGTTTCATGCAACATGAGTGCTTATAAGTGTCTCAATGATCTTTGCACTAGTTTGACGAACTTATGAAAAATCTAACAACGCTTTTCTAGGATTTTAAACCAAATTTAATGCAACATGAGTGATTATAAGTGTCTCAATGAGTTTTGTACAAGTTTGACGAACTTATGAAACATCTAACAACGCGTTTCTAGGACTCTAAACCAAGTTGCATGCATCATGAGTGTTTATAAGTGTCTCAATGAGCTTTGTACTAGTTTGACGAACTTATGAAACAACTAACAACGCCTTTCTAGGACTCTAAACTAAATTTCATGCAACATGAGTTCTTATAAGTGGCTCTATGATCTTTGCACTAGTTTGACGAACTTATGAAACATCTAACAACGCGTTTCTAGGACTCTAAACCAAGTTTCATGCAACATGAGTACTTATAAGTGTCTCAATGAGCTTTGTACTTGTTTGACGAACTTATGAAACATCTAACAACGCGTTTCTAGGACTTTAAACCAAGTTTCATGCAACATTAGTGCTTATAAGTGGCTCAATGATCTTTGCACTAGTTTGACGAACTTATGAAACATCTAACAACGCGTTTCTAGGACTTTAAACCAAGTTTCATGCAACATGAGTGCTTATAAGTGTCCTCAATGAGCTTTGTACTAGTTTGACGAACTTATGAAACATCTAACAACGCGTTTCTAGGACTCTAAACCAAAGTTTCATGCAACATGAGTGCTTTTAAGTGTCTCTATGAGCTTTGTACAAGTTTGACGAACTTATGAAACAACTAACAACGCCTTTCTAGGACTCTAAACCAAGTTTCATGCTACATGAGTGCTTATAAGTTCTCAATGAGCTTTGTACAAGTTTCACAAACTTATGAAACATCTAACAACACGTATCTAGGAATTTAAACCAAATTTCATGCAACATGAGTGCTTATAAGTGTCCTCAATGAGCTTTGTACAAGTTTGACGAACTTATGGAACATCTAACAACGTGGTTGCTAGGACTCTAAACCAAGTTTATGCAACATGAGTGCTTATAAGTGTCTCAATGAGCTTTGTACAAGTTTGACGACCTTATGAAACAACTAACAACGCCTTTCTAGGACTCTAAACCAAGTTTCATGTTACATGATTGCTTATAAGTTCCTCAATGAGCTTTGTACAAGTTTGACAAACTTAAGAAACATCTAACAACGCGGTTTCGAGGACTCTAAACCAAGTTTCATGCAACATGAGTGCTTATAAGTGTCTCAATGAGCTTTGTACAAGTTTGACGAACTTATGAAACAACTAACAACGCCTTTCTAGGACTAAAACCAAGTTTCATGCAACATGAGTGCTTATAAGTGTCTCAATCATCTTTGCACAAGTTTGACGAACTTATGAAAAATCTAACAACGCTTTTCTAGGATTTTAAACCAAATTTAATGCAACATGAGTGATTATAAGTGTCTCGATGAGTTTTGTACAAGTTTGACGAACTTATGAAACATCTAACAACGCGTTTCTAGGACTCTAAACCAAGTTGCATGCA
Organism: Cochlearia excelsa; assembly: GCA_963556525.1. Classification (NCBI taxonomy): domain Eukaryota; kingdom Viridiplantae; phylum Streptophyta; class Magnoliopsida; order Brassicales; family Brassicaceae; genus Cochlearia; species Cochlearia excelsa. The sequence goes on from CAUVZT010000050.1 coordinate 7,295, forward strand.
TCATTAGTGTTTATAAGTGTCTCAATGAGCTTTGTACTAGTTTGACGAACTTATGAAACAACTAACAACGCCTTTCTAGGACTCTAAACTAAATTTCATGCAACATGAGTTCTTATAAGTGGCTCTATGATCTTTGCACTAGTTTGACGAACTTATGAAACATCTAACAACGCGTTTCTAGGACTCTAAACCAAGTTTCATGCAACATGAGTACTTATAAGTGTCTCAATGAGCTTTGTACTTGTTTGACGAACTTATGAAACATCTAACAACGCGTTTCTAGGACTCTAAACCAAATTTCATGCAACATGAGTACTTATAAGTGTCTCAATGAGCTTTGTACTTGTTTGACGAACTTATGAAACATCTAACAACGCGTTTCTAGGACTCTAAACCAAGTTTCATGAAACATGAGTGCTTATAAGTGTCTCAATGAGCTTTGTACAAGTTTGACGAACTTATGAAACATCTAACAACGCCTTTCTAGGACTCTAAACCAAGTTTCATGCAACATAAGTGCTTATAAGTGTCTCAATGATCTTTGCACTAGTTTGATGAACTTATGAAAAATCTAACAACGCGTTTCTAGAAATTTAAACCAAATTTCATGCACCATGAGTTATTATAAGTGTCTCAATGAGTTTTGTACAAGTTTGAAGAACTTATGAAACATCTAACAACGCGTTTCTAGGACTCTAAACCAAGTTTCATGCAACATGAGTGCTTATAAGTGTCTCAATGAGCTTTGTACTAGTTTGAAGAACTTATGAAACATCTAACAACGCGTTTCTAGGACTTTAAACCAAGTTTCATGCAACATGAGTGCTTATAAGTGTCTCAATGATCTTTGCACTAGTTTGACGAACTTATGAAAAATCTAATAACGCGTTTCTAGGACTTTAAACCAAATTTCATGCAACATGAGTGATTATAAGTGTCTCAATGAGTTTTGTACAAGTTTGAAGAACTTATGAAACATCTAACAACGCGTTTCTAGGACTCTAAACCAAGTTTCATGCAACAAGAGTACTTATAAATGTCTCAACTATAAGTGTCTCAATGAGCTTTGTACTTGTTTGACAAACTTATGAAACATCTAACAACGCGTTTCTAGGACTCTAAACCAAGTTTCATGCAACATGAGTGCTTATAAATGGCTCAATGATCTTTGCACTAGTTTGACGAACTTATGAAACATCTCACAACGCGTTTCTAGGACTCTAAACCAAGTTTCATGCAACATGAGTGCTTATAAATGGCTCAATGATCTTTGCACTAGTTTGACGAACTTATGAAACATCTCACAACGCGGTTTCTAGGACTCTAAACCAAGTTTCATGCAACATGAGTGCTTATAAGTGTCTCAATGAGCTTTGTACAAGTTTGACGAACTTATGAAACAACTAACAACGCCTTTCTAGGACTAAACCAAGTTTCATGCAACATGAGTGCTTATAAGTGTCTCAATGATCTTTGCACTAGTTTGACGAACTTATGAAAAATCTAACAACGCTTTTCTAGGATTTTAAACCAAGTTTAATGCAACATGAGTGATTATAAGTGTCTGAATGAGTTTTGTACAAGTTTGACGAACTTATGAAACATCTAACAAAGCGGTTTCTAGGACTCTAAACCAAGTTGCATGCATCATGAGTGTTTATAAGTGTCTCAATGAGCTTTGTACTAGTTTGACGAACTTATGAAACAACTAACAACGCCTTTCTAGGACTCTAAACTAAATTTCATGCAACATGAGTTCTTATAAGTGGCTCTATGATCTTTGCACTAGTTTGACGAACTTATGAAACATCTAACAACGCGTTTCTAGGACTCTAAACCAAGTTTCATGCAACATGAGTACTTATAAGTGTCTCAATGAGCTTTGTACTTGTTTGAAGAACCTATGAAACATCTAACAACGCGTTTCTAGGACTCTAAACCAAGTTTCATGCAACATTAGTGCTTATAAGTGGCTCAATGATCTTTGCACTAGTTTGACGAACTTATGAAAAATCTAACAACGCGTTTCTAGGACTTTAAACAAAATTTCATGCAACATGAGTGATTATAAGTGTCTCAATGAGTTTTGTACAAGTTTGACGAACTTATGAAACATCTAACAACGCGTTTCTAGGACTCTAAACCAAATTTCATGCAACATGAGTACTTATAAGTGTCTCAATGAGCTTTGTACTTGTTTGACGAACTTATGAAACATCTAACAACGCGTTTCTAGGACTCTAAACCAAGTTTCATGAAACATGAGTGCTTATAAGTGTCTCAATGAGCTTTGTACAAGTTTGACGAACTTATGAAACATCTAACAACGCCTTTCTAGGACTCTAAACCAAGTTTCATGCAACATAAGTGCTTATAAGTGTCTCAATGATCTTTGCACTAGTTTGATGAACTTATGAAAAATCTAACAGCGCGTTTCTAGAAATTTAAACCAAATTTCATGCACCATGAGTTATTATAAGTGTCTCAATGAGTTTTGTACAAGTTTGAAGAACTTATGAAACATCTAACAACGCGTTTCTAGGACTCTAAACCAAGTTTCATGCAACATGAGTGCTTATAAGTGTCTCAATGAGCTTTGTACTAGTTTGAAGAACTTATGAAACATCTAACAACGCGTTTCTAGGACTTTAAACCAAGTTTCATGCAACATGAGTGTTTATAAGTGTCTCAATGAGCTTTGTTCTAGTTTGACGAACTTATGAAACATCTAACAACGCGGTTTCTAGGACTCTAAACAAAGTTTCATGCAACATGAGTGCTTATAAGTGTCTCAATGAGCTTTGTACAAGTTTGACGAAATTATGAAACAACTAACAACGCCTTTCTAGGACTAAACCAAGTTTCATGCAACATGAGTGCTTATAAGTGTCTCAATGATCTTTGCACTAGTTTGACGAACTTATGAAAAATCTAACAACGCTTTTCTAGGATTTTAAACCAAATTTAATGCAACATGAGTGATTATAATTGTCTGAATGAGTTTTGTACAAGTTTGACGAACTTATGAAACATCTAACAACGCGGTTTCTAGGACTCTAAACCAAGTTGCATGCATCATGAGTGTTTATAAGTGTCTCAATGAGCTTTGTACTAGTTTGACGAACTTATGAAACAACTAACAACGCCTTTCTAGGACTCTAAACTAAATTTCATGCAACATGAGTTCTTATAAGTGGCTCTATGATCTTTGCACTAGTTTGACGAACTTATGAAACATCTAACAACGCGTTTCTAGGACTCTAAACCAAGTTTCATGCAACATGAGTACTTATAAGTGTCTCAATGAGCTTTGTACTTGTTTGACGAACTTATGAAACATCTAACAACGCGTTTCTAGGACTTTAAACCAAGTTTCATGCAACATTAGTGCTTATAAGTGGCTCAATGATCTTTGCACTAGTTTGACGAACTTATGAAACATCTAACAACGCGTTTCTAGGACTTTAAACCAAGTTCCATGCAACATGAGTGCTAATATGTGTCTTAATGAGCTTTGTACTAGTTTGACGAACTTATGAAACATCTAACAACGCGTTTCTAGGACTTTAAACCAAGTTTCATGCAACATGAGTGCTTATAAGTGTCTCAATGAGCTTTGTACTAGTTTGACGAACTTATGAAACATCTAACAACGCGTTTCTAGGACTCTAAACCAAGTTTCATGCAACATGAGTGCTTTTAAGTGTCTCTATGAGCTTTGTACAAGTTTGACGAACTTATGAAACAACTAACAACGCCTTTCTAGGACTCTAAACCAAGTTTCATGCTACATGAGTGCTTATAAGTTCCTCAATGAGCTTTGTACAGGTTTCACAAACTTATGAACATCTAACAACACGTATCTAGGACTTTAAACCAAATTTCATGCAACATGAGTGCTTATAAGTGTCTCAATGAGCTTTGTACAAGTTTGACGAACTTATGGAACATCTAACAACGTGGTTGCTAGGACTCTAAACCAAGTTTATGCAACATGAGTGCTTATAAATGTCTCAATGAGCTTTGTACAAGTTTGACGAACTTATGAAACAACTAACAACGCCTTCTAGGACTCTAAACCAAGTTTCATGTTACATGATTGCTTATAAGTTCCTCAATGAGCTTTGTACAAGTTTGACAAACTTAAGAAACATCTAACAACGCGGTTTCTAGGACTCTAAACCAAGTTTCATGCAACATGAGTGCTTATAAGTGTCTCAATGAGCTTTGTACAAGTTTGACGAACTTATGAAACAACTAACAACGCCTTTCTAGGACTAAAACCAAGTTTCATGCAACATGAGTGCTTATAAGTGTCTCAATCATCTTTGCACAAGTTTGACGAACTTATGAAAAATCTAACAACGCTTTTCTAGGATTTTAAACCAAATTTAATGCAACATGAGTGATTATAAGTGTCTGAATGAGTTTTGTACAAGTTTGACGAACTTATGAAACATCTAACAACGCGGTTTCTAGGACTCTAAACCAAGTTGCATGCATCATTAGTGTTTATAAGTGTCTCAATGAGCTTTGTACTAGTTTGACGAACTTATGAAACAACTAACAACGCCTTTCTAGGACTCTAAACTAAATTTCATGCAACATGAGTTCTTATAAGTGGCTCTATGATCTTTGCACTAGTTTGACGAACTTATGAAACATCTAACAACGCGTTTCTAGGACTCTAAACCAAGTTTCATGCAACATGAGTACTTATAAGTGTCTCAATGAGCTTTGTACTTGTTTGACGAACTTATGAAACATCTAACAACGCGTTTCTAGGACTCTAAACCAAGTTTCATGCAACATTAGTGCTTATAAGTGGCTCAATGATCTTTGCACTAGTTTGACGAACTTATGAAAAATCTAACAACGCGTTTCTAGGACTTTAAACAAAATTTCATGCAACATGAGTGATTATAAGTGTCTCAATGAGTTTTGTACAAGTTTGACGAACTTATGAAACATCTAAAAACGCGTTTCTAGGACTCTAAACCAAATTTCATGCAACATTAGTACTTATAAGTGTCTCAATGAGCTTTGTACTTGTTTGACGAACTTATGAAACATCTAACAACGCGTTTCTAGGACTCTAAACCAAGTTTCATGAAACATGAGTGCTTATAAATGTCTCAATGAGCTTTGTACAAGTTTGACGAACTTATGAAACATCTAACAACGCCTTTCTAGGACTCTAAACCAAGTTTCATGCAACATAAGTGCTTATAAGTGTCTCAATGATCTTTGCACTAGTTTGATGAACTTATGAAAAATCTAACAACACGTTTCTAGAAATTTAAACCAAATTTCATGCACCATGAGTTATTATAAGTGTCTCAATGAGTTTTGTACAAGTTTGAAGAACTTATGAAACATCTAACAACGCGTTTCTAGGACTCTAAACCAAGTTTCATGCAACATGAGTGCTTATAAGTGTCTCAATGAGCTTTGTACTAGTTTGAAGAACTTATGAAACATCTAACAACGCGTTTCTAGGACTTTAAACCAAGTTTCATGCAACATGAGTGCTTATAAGTGTCTCAATGATCTTTGCACTAGTTTGACGAACTTATGAAAAATCTAATAACGCGTTTCTAGGACTTTAAACCAAATTTCATGCAACATGAGTGATTATAAGTGTCTCAATGAGTTTTGTACAAGTTTGAAGAACTTATGAAACATCTAACAACGCGTTTCTAGGACTCTAAACCAAGTTTCATGCAACAAGAGTACTTATAAATGTCTCAACTATAAGTGTCTCAATGAGCTTTGTACTTGTTTGACAAACTTATGAAACATCTAACAACGCGTTTCTAGGACTCTAAACCAAGTTTCATGCCACATGAGTGCTTATAAATGGCTCAATGATCTTTGCACTAGTTTGACGAACTTATGAAACATCTCACAACGCGTTTCTAGGACTCTAAACCAAGTTTCATGCAACATGAGTGCTTATAAATGGCTCAATGATCTTTGCACTAGTTTGACGAACTTATGAAACATCTCACAACGCGGTTTCTAGGACTCTAAACCAAGTTTCATGAAACATGAGTGCTTATAAGTGTCTCAATGAGCTTTGTACAAGTTTGACGAACTTATGAAACAACTAACAACGCCTTTCTAGGACTAAAACCAAGTTTCATGCAACATGAGTGCTTATAAGTGTCTCAATCATCTTTGCACAAGTTTGACGAACTTATGAAAAATCTAACAACGCTTTTCTAGGATTTTAAACCAAATTTAGTGCAACATGAGTGATTATAAGTGTCTGAATGAGTTTTGTACAAGTTTGACGAACTTATGAAACATCTAACAACGCTGTTTCTAGGAATCTAAACCAAGTTGCATGCATCATCAGTGTTTATAAGTGTCTCAATGAGCTTTGTACTAGTTTTACGAACTTATGAAACAACTAACAACGCCTTTCTAGGACTATAAACTAAATTTCATGCAACATGAGTTCTTATAAGTGGCTCTATGATCTTTGCACTAGTTTGACGAACTTATGAAACATCTAACAACGCGTTTCTAGGACTCTAAACCAAGTTTCATGCAACATGAGTACTTATAAGTGTCTCAATGAGCTTTGCACTAGTTTGACGAACTTATGAAAAATCTAACAACGCGTTTCTAGGACTTTAAACAAAATTTCATGCAACATGAGTGATTATAAGTGTCTCAATGAGTTTTGTACAAGTTTGACGAACTTATGAAACATCTAAAAACGCGTTTCTAGGACTCTAAACCAAATTTCATGCAACATGAGTACTTATAAGTGTCTCAATGAGCTTTGTACTTGTTTGACGAACTTATGAAACATCTAACAACGCGTTTCTAGGACTCTAAACCAAGTTTCATGAAACATGAGTGCTTATAAGTGTCTCAATGAGCTTTGTACAAGTTTGACGAACTTATGAAACATCTAACAACGCCTTTCTAGGACTCTAAACCAAGTTTCATGCAACATAAGTGCTTATAAGTGTCTCAATGATCTTTGCACTAGTTTGATGAACTTATGAAAAATCTAACAACGCGTTTCTAGAAATTTAAACCAAATTTCATGCACCATGAGTTATTATAAGTGTCTCAATGAGTTTTGTACAAGTTTGAAGAACTTATGAAACATCTAACAACGCGTTTCTAGGACTCTAAACCAAGTTTCATGCAACATGAGTGCTTATAAGTGTCTCAATGAGCTTTGTAATAGTTTGAAGAACTTATGAAACATCTAACAACGCGTTTCTAGGACTTTAAACCAAGTTTCATGCAACATGAGTGTTTATAAGTGTCTCAATGAGCTTTGTTCTAGTTTGACGAACTTATGAAACATCTAACAACGCGGTTTCTAGGACTCTAAACCAAGTTTCATGCAACATGAGTGCTTATAAGTGTCTCAATGAGCTTTGTACAAGTTTGACGAAATTATGAAACAACTAACAACGCCTTTCTAGGACTAAACCAAGTTTCATGCAACATGAGTGCTTATAAGTGTCTCAATGATCTTTGCACTAGTTTGACGAACTTATGAAAAATCTAACAACGCTTTTCTAGGATTTTAAACCAAATTTAATGCAACATGAGTGATTATAAGTGTCTGAATGTATTTTGTACAAGTTTGACGAACTTATGAAACATCTAACAACGCGGTTTCTAGGACTCTAAACCAAGTTGCATGCATCATGAGTGTTTATAAGTGTCTCAATGAGCTTTGTACTAGTTTGACGAACTTATGAAACAACTAACAACGCCTTTCTAGGACTCTAAACTAAATTTCATGCAACATGAGTTCTTATAAGTGGCTCTATGATCTTTGCACTAGTTTGACGAACTTATGAAACATCTAACAACGCGTTTCTAGGACTCTAAACCAAGTTTCATGCAACATGAGTACTTATAAGTATCTCAATGAGCTTTGTACTTGTTTGACGAACTTATGAAACATCTAACAACGCGTTTCTAGGACTTTAAACCAAGTTTCATGCAACATTAGTGCTTATAAGTGGCTCAATGATCTTTGCACTAGTTTGACGAACTTATGAAACATCTAACAACGCGTTTCTAGGACTTTAAACCAAGTTCCATGCAACATGAGTGCTAATATGTGTCTTAATGAGCTTTGTACTAGTTTGACGAACTTATGAAACATCTAACAACGCGTTTCTAGGACTTTAAACCAAGTTTCATGCAACATGAGTGCTTATAAGTGTCTCAATGAGCTTTGTACTTGTTTGACGAACTTATGAAACATCTAACAACGCGTTTCTAGGACTCTAAACCAAGTTTCATGAAACATGACTGCTTATAAGTGTCTCAATGAGCTTTGTACAAGTTTGACGAACTTATGAAACATCTAACAACGCCTTTCTAGGACTCTAAACCAAGTTTCATGCAACATAAGTGCTTATAAGTGTTTCAATGATCTTTGCACTAGTTTGATGAACTTATGAAAAATCTAACAACGCGTTTCTAGGACTTTAAACCAAATTTCATGCAACTTGAGTTATTATAAGTGTCTCAATGAGTTTTGTACAAGTTTGACGAACTTATGAAACATCTAACAATACGGTTTCTAGGACTCTAAACCAAGTTTCATGCATCATGAGTGTTTATAAGTGTCTCAATGAGCTTTGTACTAGTTTTACGAACTTATGAAACAACTAACAACGCCGTTCTAGGACTCTAAACCAAGTTTCATACAACATGAGTGCTTATAAGTGTCTCAATGATCTTTGCACTAGTTTGACGAACTTATGAAAAATCTAATAACGCGTTTCTAGGACTTTAAACCAAATTTCATGCAACATGAGTGATTATAAGTGTCTCAATGAGTTTTGTACAAGTTTGAAGAACTTATGAAACATCTAACAACGCGTTTCTAGGACTCTAAACCAAGTTTCATGCAACAAGAGTACTTATAAATGTGTCAACTATAAGTGTCTCAATGAGCTTTGTACTTGTTTGACAAACTTATGAAACATCTAACAACGCGTTTCTAGGACTCTAAACCAAGTTTCATGCAATATGAGTGCTTATAAATGGCTCAATGATCTTTGCACTAGTTTGACGAACTTATGAAACATCTCACAACGCGTTTCTAGGACTCTAAACCAAGTTTCATGCAACATGAGTGCTTATAAGTGGCTCAATGATCTTTGCACTAGTTTGACGAACTTATGAAAAATCTTACAACGCGTTACTAGGACTTTAAACCAAATTTCATGCAACATGAGTGATTATAAGTGTCTCAATGAGTTTTGTACAAATTTGACGAACTTATGAAACATCTAACAACGCGTTTCTAGGACTCTAAACCAAGTTTCATGCATCATGAGTGCTTATAAGTGTCTCAATGAGCTTTGTACTAGTTTGACGAACTTATGAAACAACTAACAATGCCTTTCTAGGACTCTAAACCAAGTTTCATGCAACATGAGTGCTTATAAGTGTCTCAATGAGTTTGTACTAGTTTGACGAACTTATGAAACATCTAACAACGCGTTTCAAGGACTTTAAACCAAGTTCCATGCAACATGAGTGCTTATAAGTGTCTCAATGAGCTTTGTACTAGTTTGACGAACTTATGAAACATCTAACAACGCGTTTCTAGGACTTTAAACCAAGTTTCATGCAACATGAGTGCTTATAAGTGTCTCAATGAGCTTTGTACTAGTTTGCCGAACTTATGAAACATCTAACAACGCGTTTCAAGGACTCTAAACTAAGTTTCATGGAACATGAGTGCTTTTAAGTGTCTCTATGAGCTTTGTACAAGTTTGACGAACTTATGAAACAACTAACAACGCCTTTCTAGGACTCTAAACCAAGTTTCATGCTACATGAGTGCTTATAAGTTCCTCAATATGCTTTGTACAGGTTTCACAAACTTATTAAACATCTAACAACACGTATCTAGGACTTTAAACCAAATTTCATGCAACATGAGTGCTTATAAATGTCTCAATGAGCTTTGTACAAGTTTGACGAACTTATGAAACATCTAACAACGTGGTTGCTAGGACTCTAAACCAAGTTTCATGCAACATGAGTGCTTATAAGTGTCTCAATGAGCTTTGTACAAGTTTGACGAACTTATGAAACAACTAACAACGCCTTCTAGGACTCTAAACCAAGTTTCATGTTACATGATTGCTTATAAGTTCCTCAATGAGCTTTGTACAAGTTTGACGAACTTAAGAAACATCTAACAACACGGTTTCTAGGACTCTAAACCAAGTTTCATGCAACATGAGTGCTTATAAGTGTCTCAATGAGCTTTGTACAAGTTTGACGAAGTTATGAAACAACTAACAACGCTTTTCTAGGACTAAAACCAAGTTTCATGCAACATGACTGCTTATAAGTGTCTCAATCATCTTTGCACTAGTTTGACGAACTTATGAAAAATCTAACAACGCTTTTCTAGGATTTTAAACCAAATTTAATGCAACATGAGTGATTATAAGTGTCTGAATGAGTTTTGTACAAGTTTGACGAACTTATGAAACATCTAACAACGCGGTTTCTAGGACTCTAAACCAAGTTGCATGCATCATGAGTGTTTATAAGTGTCTCAATGAGCTTTGTACTAGTTTGACGAACTTATGAAACAACTAACAACGCCTTTCTAGGACTCTAAACTAAATTTCATGCAACATGAGTTCTTATAAGTGGCTCTATGATCTTTGCACTAGTTTGACGAACTTATGAAACATCTAACAACGCGTTTCTAGGACTCTAAACCAAGTTTCATGCAACATGAGTACTTATAAGTGTCTCAATGAGCTTTGTACTTGTTTGACGAACTTATGAAACATCTAACAACACGTTTCTAGGACTCTAAACCAAGTTTCATTCAACATTAGTGCTTATAAGTGGCTCAATGATCTTTGCACTAGTTTGACGAACTTATGAAAAATCTAACAACGCGTTTCTAGGACTTTAAACAAAATTTCATGAAACATGAGTGATTATAAGTGTCTCAATGAGTTTTGTACAAGTTTGACGAACTTATGAAACATCAAACAACGCATTTCTAGGACTCTAAACCAAATTTCATGCAACATGAGTACTTATAAGTGTCTCAATGAGCTTTGTACTTGTTTGACGAACTTATGAAACATCTAACAACGCGTTTCTAGGACTCTAAACCAAGTTTCATGAAACATGAGTGCTTATAAGTGTCTCAATGAGCTTTGTACAAGTTTGGCGAACTTATGAAACATCTAACAACGCCTTTCTAGGACTCTAAACCAAGTTTCATGCAACATAAGTGCTTATAAGTGTCTCAATGATCTTTGCACTAGTTTGATGAACTTATGAAAAATCTAACAACGCGTTTCTAGGACTTTAAACCAAATTTCATGCAACATGAGTTATTATAAGTGTCTCAATGAGTTTTGTACAAGTTTGACGAACTTATGAAACATCTAACAATACGGTTTCTAGGACTCTAAACCAAGTTTCATGCATCATGAGTGCTTATAAGTGTCTCAATGAGCTTTGTACTAGTTTGACGAACTTATGAAACAACTAACAACGCCTTTCTAGGACTCTAAACCAAGTTTCATGCAACATGAGTGCTTATAAGTGTCTCAATGATCTTTGCACTAGTTTGACGAACTTATGAAAAATCTAATAACGCGTTTCTAGGACTTTAAACCAAATTTCATGCAACATGAGTGATTATAAGTGTCTCAATGAGTTTTGTACAAGTTTGAAGAACTTATGAAACATCTAACAACGCGTTTCTAGGACTCTAAACCAAGTTTCATGCAACATGAGTACTTATAAATGTCTCAACTATAAGTGTCTCAATGAGCTTTGTACTTGTTTGACAAACTTATGAAACATCTAACAACGCGTTTCTAGGACTCTAAACCAAGTTTCATGCAACATGAGTGCTTATAAGTGGCTCAATGATCTTTGCACTAGTTTGACGAACTTATGAAACATCTCACAACGCGTTTCTAGGACTCTAAACCAAGTTTCATGCAACATGATTGCTTATAAGTGGCTCAATGATCTTTGCACTAGTTTGACGAACTTATGAAAAATCTAACAACGCGTTACTAGGACTTTAAACCAAATTTCATGCAACATGAGTGATTATAAGTGTCTCAATGAGTTTTGTACAAGTTTGACGAACTTATGAAACATCTAACAACGCGTTTCTAGGACTCTAAACAAAGTTTCATGCAACATGAGTGCTTATAAGTGTCTCAATGAGCTTTGTACTAGTTTGAAGAACTTATGAAACATCTAACAACGCGTTTCTAGGACTTTAAACCAAGTTTCATGCAACACGAGTGTTTATAAGTGTCTCGATGAGCTTTGTTCTAGTTTGAAGAACTTATGAAACATCTAACAACTCGTTGCTAGGACTCTAAACCAATTTTCATGCATCATGAGTGCTTATAAGTGTCTCAATGAGCTTTGTACTAGTTTGACGAAATTATGAAACAAATAACAACGCCTTTCTAGGACTCTAAACTAAGTTTCATGCAACATGAGTTCTTATAAGTGGCTCAATGATCTTTGCACTAGTTTGACGAACTTATGAAACATCTAACAACGCGTTTCTAGGACTCTAAACCAAGTTTCATGCAACATTAGTGCTTATAAGTGGCTCAATGATCTTTGCAATAGTTTGACGAACTTATGAAACATCTAACAACGCCTTTCTAGGACTCTAAACCATGTTTCATGTAACAAGAGTACTTATAAGTGTCTCAATGAGGTTTGTAAAAGTTTTACGAACTTATGAAACATCTAACAACGCGTTTCTAGGACTCTAAACCAAGTTTCATGCAACATGAGTGCTTATAAGTGTCTCAATGATCTTTGCACTAGTTTGACGAACTTATGAAAAATCTAACAACGCGTTTCTAGGACTCTAAACCAAATTTCATGCAACATGAGTTATTATAAGTGTCTCAATGAATTTTGTACAAGTTTGACGAACTTATTAAACATCTTACAATGCGGTTTCTAGGACTCTAAACCAAGTTTCATGCATCATGAGTGCTTATAAGTGTCTCAATGAGCTTTGTACTAGTTTGACGAAATTATGAAACAACTAACAACGCCTTTCTAGGACTCTAAACTAAGTTTCATGCAACATGAGTGCTTATAAGTGGCTCAATGATCTTTGCACTAGTTTGACGAACTTATGAAACATCTAACAACACGTTTCTAGGACTGTAAACCAAGTTTCATGCAGCATGAGTGCTTATAAGTGGCTCAATGATTTTTGCACTATTTTGACGAACTTATGAAACATCTAACAACGCATTTCTAGGACTATAAACCAAGTTTCATGCAACATGAGTACTTATAAATGTCTCAACTATAAGTGTCTCAATGAGCTTTGTACTTGTTTGACAAACTTATGAAACATCTAACAACGCGTTTCTAGGACTCTAAACCAAGTTTCATGCAACATGAGTGCTTATAAGTGGCTCAATGATCTTTGCACTAGTTTGACGAACTTATGAAACAACTAACAACGCCTTTCTAGGACTCTAAACCAAGTTTCATGCAACATGAGTGCTTATAAGTGTCTCAATGAGCTTTGTACTAGTTTGACGAACGTATGAAACATCTAACAACGCGTTTCTAGGACTTAAAACCAAGTTTCATGGAACATGAGTGCTTATAAGTGTCTCAATTAGCTTTGTACTTGTTTGACGAACTTATGAAACATCTCACAACGCGTTTCTAGGACTATAAACCAAGTTATATGCAACATGAGTGCTTATAAGTGGCTCAATGATCTTTGCACTAGTTTGACGAACTTATGAAAAATCTAACAACGCGTTACTAGGACTTTAAACCAAATTTCATGTAACATGAGTGATTATAAGTGTCTCAATGAGTTTTGTACAAGTTTGACGAACTTATGAAACATCTAACAATGCGTTTCTAGGACTCTAAACCAAGTTTCATGCAACATGAGTGCTTATAAGTGTCTCAATGAGCTTTGTACTAGTTTGAAGAACTTATGAAACATCTAACAGCACGTTTCTAGGACTTTAAACCAAGTTTCATGCAACATGAGTGTTTATAAGTGTCTCAATGAGCTTTGTTCTAGTTTGACGAACTTATGAAACATCTAACAACGCGTTTCTAGGACTCTAAACCAAGTTTCATGCATCATGAGTGCTTATAAGTGTCTCAATGAGCTTTGTACTAGTTTGAAGAAATTATGAAACAACTAACAACGCCTTTCTAGGACTCTAAACTAAGTTTCATGCAACATAAGTGCTTATAAGTGGCTCAATGATCTTTGCACTAGTTTGACGAACTTATGAAACATCTAACAACGCGTTTCTAGGACTCTAAACCAAGTTTCATGCAACATGAGTGCTTATAAGTGGCTCAATGATCTTTGCACTAGTTTCACGAACTTATGAAACATCTAAAAACGCGTTTCTAGGACTCTAAACCAAGTTTCATGCAACATGAGTACTTATAAGTGTCTCAACTATAAGTGTCTCAATGAGCTTTGTACTTGTTTGACAAATTTATGAAACATCTAACAACGCGTTTCTAGGACTCTAAACCAAGTTTCATGCAACCTTAGTGCTTATAAGTGGCTCAACGATCTTTGTACTAGTTTGACGAACTTATGAAACAACGAACAACGCCTTTCTAGGACTCTAAACCAAGTTTCATGCAACATGAGTGCTTATAAGTGTCTCAATTAGCTTTGTACTAGTTTGACGAACTTATGAAACATCTAACAACGCGTTTCTAGGACTTTAAACCAAATTTCATGCAAAATGAGTGCTTATAAGTGTCTCAATGAGCTTTGTACTTGTTTTTACGAACTTATGAAACATCTCACAACGCGTTTCTAGGACTCTAAACCAAGTTTCATGCAACATGAGTGCTTATAAGTGGCTCAATGATCTTTGCACTAGTTTGACGAACTTATGAAAAATCTAACAACGCGTTACTAGGACTTTAAACCAAATTTCATGCAACATGAGTGATTATAAGTGTCTCAATGAGTTTTGTACAAGTTTGACGAACTTATGAAACATCTAACAACGCGTTTCTAGGACTCTAAACCAAGTTTCATGCAACATGAGTACTTATAAGTGTCTCAATGAGCTTTGTACTTGTTTGAAGAACTTATGAAACATCAAACAACTCGTTTCTTGGACTCTAAACCAAGTTTCATGCAACATGAGTTCTTATAAGTGTCTCAATGAGCTTTGTACAAGTTTGACGAACTTATGAAACATCTAACAACGCGTTTCTAGGACTCTAAACCAAGTTTCATGCAACATGAGTGCTTTTAAGTGTCTCAATGAGCTTTGTACAAGTTTGACGAACTTATGAAACAACTAACAACGCCTTTCTAGGACTCTAAACCAAGTTTCATGCTACATGAGTGCTTATAAGTTCCTCAATGAGCTTTGTACAAGTTTCACAAACTTATGAAACATCTAACAACACGTATCTAGGAATTTAAACCAAATTTCATGCAACATGAGTGCTTATAAGTGTCTCAATGAGCTTTGTACAAGTTTGACGAACTTATGAAACATCTAACAACGTGGTTGCTAGGACTCTAAACCAAGTTTCATGCAACATGAGTGCTTATAAGTGTCTCAATGAGCTTTGTACAAGTTTGACGAACTTATGAAACAACTAACAACGCCTTCTAGGACTCTAAACCAATTTTCACGTTAAATGATTGCTTATAAGTTCCTCAATGAGCTTTGTACAAGTTTGACGAACTTAAGAAACATCTAACAACGCGGTTTCTAGGACTCTAAACCAAGTTTCATGCAACATGAGTGCTTATAAGTGTCTCAATGAGCTTTGTACAAGTTTGACGAACTTATGAAACAACTAACAACGCCTTTCTAGGACTAAACCAAGTTTCATGCAACATGAGTGCTTATAAGTGTCTCAATGATCTTTGCACTAGTTTGACGAACTTATGAAAAATCTAACAACGCTTTTCTAGGATTTTAAACCAAATTTAATGCAACATGAGTGATTATAAGTGTCTCGAATGAGTTTTGTACAAGTTTGACGAACTTATGAAACATCTAACAACGCGGTTTCTAGGACTCTAAACCAAGTTGCATGCATCATGAGTGTTTATAAGTATCTCAATGAGCTTTGTACTAGTTTGACGAACTTATGAAACAACTAACAACGCCTTTCTAGGACTCTAAACTAAATTTCATGCAACATGAGTTCTTATAAGTGGCTCTATGATCTTTGCACTAGTTTGACGAACTTATGAAACATCTAACAACGCGTTTCTAGGACTCTAAACAAGGTTTCATGCAACATGAGTACTTATAAGTGTCTCAATGAGCTTTGTACTTGTTTGACGAACTTATGAAACATCTAACAACGCGTTTCTAGGACTCTAAACCAAGTTTCATGCAACATTAGTGCTTATAAGTGGCTCAATGATCTTTGCACTAGTTTGACGAACTTATGAAAAATCTAACAACGCGTTACTAGGAATTTAAACCAAATTTCATGCAACATGAGTGATTATAAGTGTCTCAATGAGTTTTGTACAAGTTTGACGAACTTATGAAACATCTAACAACGCGTTTCTAGGACTCTAAACCAAGTTTCATGCAACATGAGTACTTATAAGTGTCTCAATGAGCTTTGTACTTGTTTGAAGAACTTATGAAACATCTAACAACGCGTTTCTAGGACTCTAAACCAAGTTTCATGCAACATGAGTGCTTATAAGTGTCACTGATCATTGCACTAGTTTGACGAACTTATGAAAAATCTAACAACGCGTTTCTAGGACTCTAAACCAAGTTTCATGCAACATGAGTGATTATAAGTGTCTCAATGAGTTTTGTACAAGTTTGACGAACTTATGAAACATCTAACAACGCGTTTCTAGGACTCTAAACCAATTTTCATGCAACATGAGTACTTTTAAGTGTCTCAATGAGCTTTGAACTTGTTTGACGAACTTATGAAACATCTAACAACGCGTTTCTAGGACTCTAAACCAAGTTTCATGCAACATGAGGGCTTATAAGCTGCTCAATGATCTTTGCACTAGTTTGACGAACTTTTGAAAAATCTAACAGCGCGTTTCTAGGACTCTAAACCAAGTTTCATGCAACATGAGTGCTTATAAGTGTCTCAATAAGCTTTGTACTAGTTTGACGAACTTATGAGACATCTAATAACGCGTTTCTAAGCATTTAAAACAAATTTCATGCAACATGAGTGCTTATAGGTGTCTCAATGAGCTTTGTACAAGTTTGACGAACTTATGAAACATCTAACAACGCCTTTCTAGGACTCTAAACCAAGTTTCATGCAACATGAGTGCTTATAAGTGTCTCAATGATCTTTGCACTAGTTTGACAAACTTATGAAAATTCTAACAACGAGTTTCTAGGACTTTAAACCAAATTTCATGCAACATGAGTGATTATAAGTGTCTCAATGAGTTTTGTAAAAGCTTGACGAACTTATGAAACATCTAACAACGCAGTTTCTAGGACTCTAAACCAAGTTTCATGCATCATGGGTGCTTATAAAAGTCTCAATGAGCTTTGTACTAGTTTGACGAACTTATGAAACAACTAACAACGCCTTTCTAGGACTCTAAACTAAGTTTCATGCAACATGAGTGCTTATAAGTGTCTCAATGATCTTTGCACTAGTTTGACGAACTTATGAAAAATCTAACAACGCGTTTCTAGGACTTTAAACCAAATTTCATGCAACATGAGTGATTATAAGTGTCTCAATGAGTTTTGTACAAATTTGACGAACTTATGAAACATCTAACAACGCGGTTTCTAGGACTCTAAACCAAGTTTCATGCATCATGAGTGCTTATAAGTGTCTCCATGAGCTTTGTACTAGTTTGACGAACTTATGAAACAACTAACAACGCCTTTCTAGGACTCTAAACTAAGTTTCATGCAACATGAGTGCTTATAAGTGGCTCAATGATATTTGCACTAGTTTGACGAACTTATGAAATATCTAACAACGCGTTTCTAGGACTCTAAACCAAGTTTCATGCAACATGAGTACTTATAAGTGTCTCAATGAGCTTTGTACTTGTTTGAAGAACTTATGAAACATCTAACAACGAGTTTCTAGGACTCTAAACCAAGTTTCATGCAACATGAGTGCTTATAAGTGTCACTGATCTTTGCACTAGTTTGACGAACTTATGAAAAATCTAACAACGCGTTTCTAGGACTCTAAACCAAGTTTCATGCAACATGAGTGATTATAAGTGTCTCAATGAGCTTTGTACTTGTTTGACGAACTTATGAAACATCTAACAACGCATTTCTAGGACTCTAAACCAAGTTTCATGCAACATGAGTTCTTATAAGTGGCTCAATGATCTTTGCACTAGTTTGACGAACTTATAAAACAACTAACAACGCCTTTCTAGGACTCTAAACCAAGTTTCATGCAACATGAGTGCTTATAAGTGTCTCAATGAGCTTTGTACTAGTTTGACGAACTTATGAAACATCTAACAACGCGTTTCTAGGACTCTAAACCAAGTTTCATGCAACATGAGTGATTATAAGTGTCTCAATGAGCTTTGTACTTGTTTGACGAACTTATGAAACATCTAACAACGCGTTTCTAGGACTCTAAACCAAGTTTCATGCAACATGAGTTCTTATAAGTGGCTCAATGATCTTTGCACTAGTTTGACGAACTTATAAAACAACTAACAACGCCTTTCTAGGACTCTAAACCAAGTTTCATGCAACATGAGTGCTTATAAGTGTCTCAATGAGCTTTGCACTATTTTGACGAACTTATGAAACATCTAACAACGCATTTCTAGGACTATAAACCAAGTTTCATGCAATATGAGTACTTATAAATGTCTCAACTATAAGTGTCTCAATGAGCTTTGTACTTGTTTGACAAACTTATGAAACATCTAACAACGCGTTTCTAGGACTCTAAACCAAGTTTCATGCAACATGAGTGCTTATAAGTGGCTCAATGATCTTTGCACTAGTTTGACGAACTTATAAAACAACTAACAACGCCTTTCTAGGACTCTAAACCAAGTTTCATGCAACATGAGTGCTTATAAGTGTCTCAATGAGCTTTGTACTAGTTTGACGAACTTATGAAACATCTAACAACGCGTTTCTAGGACTTAAAACCAAGTTTCATGCAACATGAGTGCTTATAAGTGTCTCAATTAGCTTTGTACTTGTTTGACGAACTTATGAAACATCTCACAACGCGTTTCTAGGACTCTAAACCAAGTTTCATGCAACATGAGTGCTTATAAGTGGCTCAATGATCTTTGCACTAGTTTGACGAACTTATGAAAGATCTAACAACGCGTTACTAGGACTTTAAACCAAATTTCATGCAACATGAGTGATTATAAGTGTCTCAATGAGTTTTTGTACAAGTTTGACGAACTTATGAAACATCTAACAACGCGTTTCTAGGACTCTAAACCAAGTTTCATGCAACATGAGTGCTTATAAGTGTCTCAATGAGCTTTGTACTAGTTAGAAGAACTTATGAAACATCTAACAACGCGTTTCTAGGACTTTAAACCAAGTTTCATGCAACATGAGTGTTTATAAGTGTCTCAATGAGCTTTGTTCTAGTTTGACGAACTTATGAAACATCTAACAACGCGTTTCTAGGACTCTAAACCAAGTTTCATGCATCATGAGTGCTTATAAGTGTCTCAATGAGCTTTGTACTAGTTTGACGAAATTATGAAACAACTAACAACGCCTTTCTAGGACTCTAAACTAAGTTTCATGCAACATGAGTGCTTATAAGTGGCTCAATGATCTTTGCACTAGTTTGACGAACTTATGAAACATCTAACAACGCGTTTCTAGGACTCTAAACCAAGTTTCATGCAACATGAGTGCTTATAAGTGGCTCAATGATCTTTGCACTAGTTTCACGAACTTATGAAACATCTAAAAACGCGTTTCTAGGACTCTAAACCAAGTTTCATGCAACATGAGTACTTATAAGTGTCTCAACTATAAGTGTCTCAATGAGATTTGTACTTGTTTGACAAATTTATGAAACATCTAACAACGCGTTTCTAGGACTCTAAACCAAGTTTCATGCAACCTTAGTGCTTATAAGTGGCTCAACGATCTTTGTACTAGTTTTACGAACTTATGAAACAACTAACAACGCCTTTCTAGGACTCTAAACCAAGTTTCATGCAACATGAGTGCTTATAAGTGTCTCAATTAGCTTTGTACTAGTTTGACGAACTTATGAAACATCTAACAACGCGTTTCTAGGACTTTAAACCAAATTTCATGCAAAATGAGTGCTTATAAGTGTCTCAATGAGCTTTGTACTTGTTTTTACGAACTTATGAAACATCTCACAACGCGTTTCTAGGACTCTAAACCAAGTTTCATGCAACATGAGTGCTTATAAGTGGCTCAATGATCTTTGCACTAGTTTGACGAACTTATGAAAAATCTAACAACGCGTTACTAGGACTTTAAACCAAATTTCATGCAACATGAGTGATTATAAGTGTCTCAATGAGTTTTGTACAAGTTTGACAAACTTATGAAACATCTAACAACGCGTTTCTAGGACTCTAAACCAAGTTTCATGCAACATGAGTACTTATAAGTGTCTCAATGAGCTTTGTACTTGTTTGAAGAACTTATGAAACATCTAACAACGCGTTTCTAGGACTCTAAACCAAGTTTCATGCAACATGAGTGCTTATAAGTGTCACTGATCTTTGCACTAGTTTGACGAACTTATGAAAAATCTAACAACGCGTTTCTAGGACTCTAAACCAAGTTTCATGCAACATGAGTGATTATAAGTGTCTCAATGAGTTTTGTACAAGTTTGACGAACTTATGAAACATCTAACAACGCGTTTCTAGGACTCTAAACCAATTTTCATGCAACATGAGTACTTTTAAGTGTCTCAATGAGCTTTGTACTTGTTTAACGAACTTATGAAACATCTAACAACGCGTTTCTAGGACTCTAAACCAAGTTTCATGCAACATGAGTGCTTATAAGTGGCTCAATGATCTTTGCACTAGTTTGACGAACTTTTGAAAAATCTAACAGCGCGTTTCCAGGACTCTAAACCAAGTTTCATGCAACATGAGTGCTTATAAGTGTCTCAATAAGCTTTGTACTAGTTTGACGAACTTATGAAACATCTAACAACGCGTTTCTAAGCATTTAAAACAAATTTCATGCAACATGAGTGCTTATAAGTGTCTCAATGAGCTTTGTACAAGTTTGACGAACTTATGAAACATCTAACAACGCCTTTCTAGGACTCTAAACCAAGTTTCATGCAATATGAGTGCTTATAAGTGTCTCAATGATCTTTGCACTAGTTTGACAAACTTATGAAAAATCTAACAACGAGTTTCTAGGACTTTAAACCAAATTTCATGCAACATGAGTGATTATAAGTGTCTCGATGAGTTTTGTACAAGTTTGACGAACTTATGAAACATCTAACAACGCGGTTTCTAGGACTCTAAACCAAGTTTCATGCATCATGAGTGCTTATAAGTGTCTCCATGAGCTTTGTACTAGTTTGACGAACTTATGAAACAACTAACAACGCCTTTCTAGTACTCTAAACTAAGTTTCATGCAACATGAGTGCTTATAAGTGGCTCAATGATATTTGCACTAGTTTGACGAACTTATGAAATATCTAACAACGCATTTCTAGGACTCTAAACCAAGTTTCATGCAACATGAGTACTTATAAGTGTTTCAATGAGCTTTGTACTTGTTTGACAAACTTATGAAACATCTAACAACGCGTTTCTAGGACTCTAAACCAAGTTTCATGCAACATGAGTGCTTATAAGTGGTTCAATGATCTTTGCACTAGTTTGACGAACTTATGAAAAATCTAACAACGCGTTTCTAGGATTTTAAACCAAATTTCATGCAACATGAGTGATTATAAGTGTCTCAATGAGTTTTCTACAAGTTTGACGAACTTATGAAACATCTAACAATGCGTTTTCTAGGACTCTAAACCAAGTTTCATGCATCATGAGTGCTTATAAGTGTCTCAATGAGCTTTGTACTAGTTTGACGAACTTATGAAACAACTAACAATGCCTTTCTAGGACTCTAAACCAAGTTTCATGCAACATGAGTGCTTATAAGTGTCTCAAAGAGTTTGTACTAGTTTGACGAACTTATGAAACATCTAACAACGCGTTTCTAGGACTTTAAACCAAGTTCCATGCAACATGAGTGCTTATAAGTGTCTCAATGAGCTTTGTACTAGTTTGACGAACTTATGAAACATCTAACAACGCGTTTCTAGGACTTTAAACCAAGTTTCATGCAACATGAGTGCTTATAAGTGTCTCAATGAGCTTTGTACTAGTTTGACGAACTTATGAAACATCTAACAACGCGTTTCTAAGACTCTAAACCAAGTTTCATGCAACATGAGTGCTTTTAAGTGTCTCAATGAGCTTTGTACAAGTTTGACGAACTTATGAAACAACTAACAACGCCTTTCTAGGACTCTAAACCAAGTTTCATGCTACATAAGTGCTTATAAGTTCCTCAATGAGCTTTGTACATGTTTCACAAACTTATGAAACATCAAACAACACGTATCTAGGACTTTAAACCAAATTTCATGCAACATGAGTGCTTATAAGTGTCTCAATGAGCTTTGTACAAGTTTGACGAACTTATGAAACATCTAACAACGTGGTTGCTAGGACTCTAAACCAAGTTTCATGCAACATGAGTGCTTATAAGTGTCTCAATGAGCTTTGTACAAGTTTGACGAACTTATGAAACAACTAACAACGCCTTCTAGGACTCTAAACCAAGTTTCACGTTAAATGATTGCTTATAAGTTCCTCAATGAGCTTTGTACAAGTTTGACGAACTTAAGACACATCTAACAACGCGGTTTCTAGGACTCTAAACCAAGTTTCATGCAACATGAGTGCTTATAAGTGTCTCAATGAGCTTTGTACAAGTTTGACGAACTTATGAAACAACTAACAACGCCTTTCTAGGACTAAACCAAGTTTCATGCAACATGAGTGCTTATAAGTGTCTCAATGATCTTTGCACTAGTTTGACGAACTTATGAAAAATCTAACAACGCTTTTCTAGGATTTTAAACCAAATTTAATGCAACATGAGTGATTATAAGTGTTTGAATGAGTTTTGTACAAGTTTGACGAACTTATGAAACATCTAACAACGCGATTTCTAGGACTCTAAACCAAGTTGCATGCATCATGAGTGTTTATAAGTATCTCAATGAGCTTTGTACTAGTTTGACGAACTTATGAAACAACTAACAACGCCTTTCTAGGACTTTAAACTAAATTTCATGCAACATGAGTACTTATAAGTGTCTCAATGAGCTTTGTACTTGTTTGACGAACTTATGAAACATCTAACAACGCGTTTCTAGGACTCTAAACCAAGTTTCATGCAACATTAGTGCTTATAAGTGGCTCAATGATCTTTGCACTAGTTTGACGAACTTATGAAAAATCTAACAACGCGTTACTAGGAATTTAAACCAAATTTCATGCAACATGAGTGATTATAAGTGTCTCAATGAGTTTTGTACAAGTTTGACGAACTTATGAAACATCTAACAACGCGTTTCTAGGACTCTAAACCAAGTTTCATGCAACATGAGTACTTATAAGTGTCTCAATGAGCTTTGTACTTGTTTGAAGAACTTATGAAACATCTAACAACGCGTTTCTAGGACTCTAAACCAAGTTTCATGCAACATGAGTGCTTATAAGTGTCACCGATCTTTGCACTAGTTTGACGAACTTATGAAAAATCTAACAACGCGTTTCTAGGACTCTAAACCAAGTTTCATGCAACATGAGTGATTATAAGTGTCTCAATGAGTTTTGTACAAGTTTGACGAACTTATGAAACATCTAACAACGCGTTTCTAGGACTCTAAACCAATTTTCATGCAACATGAGTACTTTTAAGTGTCTCAATGAGCTTTGTACTTGTTTAACGAACTTATGAAACATCTAACAACGCGTTTCTAGGACTCTAAACAAAGTTTCATGCAACATGAGTGCTTATAAGTGGCTCAATGATCTTTGCACTAGTTTGACGAACTTTTGAAAAATCTAACAGCGCGTTTCCAGGACTCTAAACCAAGTTTCATGCAACATGAGTGCTTATAAGTGTCTCAATAAGCTTTGTACTAGTTTGACGAACTTATGAAACATCTAACAACGCGTTTCTAAGCATTTAAAACAAATTTCATGCAACATGAGTGCTTATAAGTGTCTCAATGAGCTTTGTACAAGTTTGACGAACTTATGAAACATCTAACAACGCCTTTCTAGGACTCTAAACCAAGTTTCATGCAATATGAGTGCTTATAAGTGTCTCAATGATCTTTGCACTAGTTTGACAAACTTATGAAAAATCTAACAACGAGTTTCTAGGACTTTAAACCAAATTTCATGCAACATGAGTGATTATAAGTGTCTCGATGAGTTTTGTACAAGTTTGACGAACTTATGAAACATCTAACAACGCGGTTTCTAGGACTCTAAACCAAGTTTCATGCATCATGAGTGCTTATAAGTGTCTCCATGAGCTTTGTACTAGTTTGACGAACTTATGAAACAACTAACAACGCCTTTCTAGTACTCTAAACTAAGTTTCATGCAACATGAGTGCTTATAAGTGGCTCAATGATATTTGCACTAGTTTGACGAACTTATGAAATATCTAACAACGCATTTCTAGGACTCTAAACCAAGTTTCATGCAACATGAGTACTTATAAGTGTTTCAATGAGCTTTGTACTTGTTTGACAAACTTATGAAACATCTAACAACGCGTTTCTAGGACTCTAAACCAAGTTTCATGCAACATGAGTGCTTATAAGTGGTTCAATGATCTTTGCACTAGTTTGACGAACTTATGAAAAATCTAACAACGCGTTTCTAGGATTTTAAACCAAATTTCATGCAACATGAGTGATTATAAGTGTCTCAATGAGTTTTCTACAAGTTTGACGAACTTATGAAACATCTAACAATGCGTTTTCTAGGACTCTAAACCAAGTTTCATGCATCATGAGTGCTTATAAGTGTCTCAATGAGCTTTGTACTAGTTTGACGAACTTATGAAACAACTAACAATGCCTTTCTAGGACTCTAAACCAAGTTTCATGCAACATGAGTGCTTATAAGTGTCTCAAAGAGTTTGTACTAGTTTGACGAACTTATGAAACATCTAACAACGCGTTTCTAGGACTTTAAACCAAGTTCTATGCAACATGAGTGCTTATAAGTGTCTCAATGAGCTTTGTACTAGTTTGACGAACTTATGAAACATCTAACAACGCGTTTCTAGGACTTTAAACCAAGTTTCATGCAACATGAGTGCTTATAAGTGTCTCAATGAGCTTTGTACTAGTTTGACGAACTTATGAAACATCTAACAACGCGTTTCTAAGACTCTAAACCAAGTTTCATGCAACATGAGTGCTTTTAAGTGTCTCAATGAGCTTTGTACAAGTTTGACGAACTTATGAAACAACTAACAACGCCTTTCTATGACTCTAAACCAAGTTTCATGCTACATAAGTGCTTATAAGTTCCTCAATGAGCTTTGTACATGTTTCACAAACTTATGAAACATCAAACAACACGTATCTAGGACTTTAAACCAAATTTCATGCAACATGAGTGCTTATAAGTGTCTCAATGAGCTTTGTACAAGTTTGACGAACTTATGAAACATCTAACAACGTGGTTGCTAGGACTCTAAACCAAGTTTCATGCAACATGAGTGCTTATAAGTGTCTCAATGAGCTTTGTACAAGTTTGACGAACTTATGAAACAACTAACAACGCCTTCTAGGGCTCTAAACCAAGTTTCACGTTAAATGATTGCTTATAAGTTCCTCAATGAGCTTTGTACAAGTTTGACGAACTTAAGACACATCTAACAACGCGGTTTCTAGGACTCTAAACCAAGTTTCATGCAACATGAGTGCTTATAAGTGTCTCAATGAGCTTTGTACAAGTTTGACGAACTTATGAAACAACTAACAACGCCTTTCTAGGACTAAACCAAGTTTCATGCAACATGAGTGCTTATAAGTGTCTCAATGATCTTTGCACTAGTTTGACGAACTTATGAAAAATCTAACAACGCTTTTCTAGGATTTTAAACCAAATTTAATGCAACATGAGTGATTATAAGTGTTTGAATGAGTTTTGTACAAGTTTGACGAACTTATGAAACATCTAACAACGCGATTTCTAGGACTTTTAACCAAGTTGCATGCATCATGAGTGTTTATAAGTATCTCAATGAGCTTTGTACTAGTTTGACGAACTTATGAAACAACTAACAACGCCTTTCTAGGACTTTAAACTAAATTTCATGCAACATGAGTACTTATAAGTGTCTCAATGAGCTTTGTACTTGTTTGACGAACTTATGAAACATCTAACAACGCGTTTCTAGGACTCTAAACCAAGTTTCATGCAACATTAGTGCTTATAAGTGGCTCAATGATCTTTGCACTAGTTTGACGAACTTATGAAAAATCTAACAACGCGTTACTAGGAATTTAAACCAAATTTCATGCAACATGAGTGATTATAAGTGTCTCAATGAGTTTTGTACAAGTTTGACGAACTTATGAAACATCTAACAACGCGTTTCTAGGACTCTAAACCAAGTTTCATGCAACATGAGTACTTATAAGTGTCTCAATGAGCTTTGTACTTGTTTGAAGAACTTATGAAACATCTAACAACGCGTTTCTAGGACTCTAAACCAAGTTTCATGCAACATGCGTGCTTATAAGTGGCTCAACGATCTTTGCACTAGTTTGACGAACTTATGAAAAATCTAACAACGCGTTTCTAGGACTCTAAACCAAGTTTCATGGAACATGAGTGCTTATAAGTGTCTCAATGAGTTTTGTACAAGTTTGACGAACTTATGAAACATCTAACAACGCGTTTCTAGGACTCTAAACCAATTTTCATGCAACATGAGTACTTTTAAGTGTCTCAATGAGCTTTGTACTTGTTTAACGAACTTATGAAACATCTAACAACGCGTTTCTAGGACTCTAAACCAAGTTTCATGCAACATGAGTGCTTATAAGTGGCTCAATGATCTTTGCACTAGTTTGACGAACTTTTGAAAAATCTAACAGCGCGTTTCCAGGACTCTAAACCAAGTTTCATGCAACATGAGTGCTTATAAGTGTCTCAATAAGCTTTGTACTAGTTTGACGAACTTATGAAACATCTAACAACGCGTTTCTAAGCATTTAAAACAAATTTCATGCAACATGAATGCTTATAAGTGTCTCAATGAGGTTTGTACAAGTTTGACGAACTTATGAAACATCTAACAACGCCTTTCTAGGACTCTAAACCAAGTTTCATGCAATATGAGTGCTTATAAGTGTCTCAATGATCTTTGCACTAGTTTGACAAACTTATGAAAAATCTAACAACGAGTTTCTAGGACTTTAAACCAAATTTCATGCAACATGAGTGATTATAAGTGTCTCGATGAGTTTTGTAAAAGCTTGACGAACTTATGAAACATCTAACAACGCGGTTTCTAGGACTCTAAACCAAGTTTCATGCATCATGGGTGCTTATAAGTGTCTCAATGAACTTTGTACTAGTTTGACGAACTTATGAAACAACTAACAACGCCTTTCTAGGACTCTAAACTAAGTTTCATGCAACATGAGTGCTTATAAGTGTCTCAATGATCTTTGCACTAGTTTGACGAACTTATGAAAAATCTAACAACGCGTTTCTAGGACTTTAAACCAAATTTCATGCAACATGAGTGATTATAAGTGTCTCATTGAGTTTTGTACAAGTTTGACGAACTTATGAAACATCTAACAACGCGGTTTCTAGGACTCTAAACCAAGTTTCATGCATCATGAGTGCTTATAAGTGTCTCCATGAGCTTTGTACTAGTTTGACGAACTTATGAAACAACTAACAACGCCTTTCTAGTACTCTAAACTAAGTTTCATGCAACATGAGTGCTTATAAGTGGCTCAATGATATTTGCACTAGTTTGACGAACTTATGAAATATCTAACAACGCATTTCTAGGACTCTAAACCAAGTTTCATGCAACATGAGTACTTATAAGTGTTTCAATGAGCTTTGTACTTGTTTGACAAACTTATGAAACATCTAACAACGCGTTTCTAGGACTCTAAACCAAGTTTCATGCAACATGAGTGCTTATAAGTGGTTCAATGATCTTTGCACTAGTTTGACGAACTTATGAAAAATCTAACAACGCGTTTCTAGGATTTTAAACCAAATTTCATGCAACATGAGTGATTATAAGTGTCTCAATGAGTTTTCTACAAGTTTGACGAACTTATGAAACATCTAACAATGCGTTTTCTAGGACTCTAAACCAAGTTTCATGCATCATGAGTGCTTATAAGTGTCTCAATGAGCTTTGTACTAGTTTGACGAACTTATGAAACAACTAACAATGCCTTTCTAGGACTCTAAACCAAGTTTCATGCAACATGAGTGCTTATAAGTGTCTCAAAGAGTTTGTACTAGTTTGACGAACTTATGAAACATCTAACAACGCGTTTCTAGGACTTTAAACCAAGTTCTATGCAACATGAGTGCTTATAAGTGTCTCAATGAGCTTTGTACTAGTTTGACGAACTTATGAAACATCTAACAACGCGTTTCTAGGACTTTAAACCAAGTTTCATGCAACATGAGTGCTTATAAGTGTCTCAATGAGCTTTGTACTAGTTTGACGAACTTATGAAACATCTAACAACGCGTTTCTAAGACTCTAAACCAAGTTTCATGCAACATGAGTGCTTTTAAGTGTCTCAATGAGCTTTGTACAAGTTTGACGAACTTATGAAACAACTAACAACGCCTTTCTAGGACTCTAAACCAAGTTTCATGCTACATAAGTGCTTATAAGTTCCTCAATGAGCTTTGTACATGTTTCACAAACTTATGAAACATCAAACAACACGTATCTAGGACTTTAAACCAAATTTCATGCAACATGAGTGCTTATAAGTGTCTCAATGAGCTTTGTACAAGTTTGACGAACTTATGAAACATCTAACAACGTGGTTGCTAGGACTCTAAACCAAGTTTCATGCAACATGAGTGCTTATAAGTGTCTCAATGAGCTTTGTACAAGTTTGACGAACTTATGAAACAACTAACAACGCCTTCTAGGGCTCTAAACCAAGTTTCACGTTAAATGATTGCTTATAAGTTCCTCAATGAGCTTTGTACAAGTTTGACGAACTTAAGACACATCTAACAACGCGGTTTCTAGGACTCTAAACCAAGTTTCATGCAACATGAGTGCTTATAAGTGTCTCAATGAGCTTAGTACAAGTTTGACGAACTTATGAAACAACTAACAACGCCTTTCTAGGACTAAACCAAGTTTCATGCAACATGAGTGCTTATAAGTGTCTCAATGATCTTTGCACTAGTTTGACGAACTTATGAAAAATCTAACAACGCTTTTCTAGGATTTTAAACCAAATTTAATGCAACATGAGTGATTATAAGTGTTTGAATGAGTTTTGTACAAGTTTGACGAACTTATGAAACATCTAACAACGCGATTTCTAGGACTCTAAACCAAGTTGCATGCATCATGAGTGTTTATAAGTATCTCAATGAGCTTTGTACTAGTTTGACGAACTTATGAAACAACTAACAACGCCTTTCTAGGACTTTAAACTAAATTTCATGCAACATGAGTACTTATAAGTGTCTCAATGAGCTTTGTACTTGTTTGACGAACTTATGAAACATCTAACAACGCGTTTCTAGGACTCTAAACCAAGTTTCATGCAACATTAGTGCTTATAAGTGGCTCAATGATCTTTGCACTAGTTTGACGAACTTATGAAAAATCTAACAACGCGTTACTAGGAATTTAAACCAAATTTCATGCAACATGAGTGATTATAAGTGTCTCAATGAGTTTTGTACAAGTTTGACGAACTTATGAAACATCTAACAACGCGTTTCTAGGACTCTAAACCAAGTTTCATGCAACATGAGTACTTATAAGTGTCTCAATGAGCTTTGTACTTGTTTGAAGAACTTATGAAACATCTAACAACGCGTTTCTAGGACTCTAAACCAAGTTTCATGCAACATGAGTGCTTATAAGTGTCACCGATCTTTGCACTAGTTTGACGAACTTATGAAAAATCTAACAACGCGTTTCTAGGACTCTAAACCAAGTTTCATGCAACATGAGTGATTATAAGTGTCTCAATGAGTTTTGTACAAGTTTGACGAACTTATGAAACATCTAACAACGCGTTTCTAGGACTCTAAACCAATTTTCATGCAACATGAGTACTTTTAAGTGTCTCAATGAGCTTTGTACTTGTTTAACGAACTTATGAAACATCTAACAACGCGTTTCTAGGACTCTAAACCAAGTTTCATGCAACATGAGTGCTTATAAGTGGCTCAATGATCTTTGCACTAGTTTGACGAACTTTTGAAAAATCTAACAGCGCGTTTCCGGGACTCTAAACCAAGTTTCATGCAACATGAGTGCTTATAAGTGTCTCAATAAGCTTTGTACTAGTTTGACGAACTTATGAAACATCTAACAACGCGTTTCTAAGCATTTAAAACAAATTTCATGCAACATGAATGCTTATAAGTGTCTCAATGAGGTTTGTACAAGTTTGACGAACTTATGAAACATCTAACAACGCCTTTCTAGGACTCTAAACCAAGTTTCATGCAATATGAGTGCTTATAAGTGTCTCAATGATCTTTGCACTAGTTTGACAAACTTATGAAAAATCTAACAATGAGTTTCTAGGACTTTAAACCAAATTTCATGCAACATGAGTGATTATAAGTGTCTCGATGAGTTTTGTAAAAGCTTGACGAACTTATGAAACATCTAACAACGCGGTTTCTAGGACTCTAAACCAAGTTTCATGCATCATGGGTGCTTATAAGTGTCTCAATGAACTTTGTACTAGTTTGACGAACTTATGAAACAACTAACAACGCCTTTCTAGGACTCTAAACTAAGTTTCATGCAACATGAGTGCTTATAAGTGTCTCAATGATCTTTGCACTAGTTTGACGAACTTATGAAAAATCTAACAACGCGTTTCTAGGACTTTAAACCAAATTTCATGCAACATGAGTGATTATAAGTGTCTCATTGAGTTTTGTACAAGTTTGACGAACTTATGAAACATCTAACAACGCGGTTTCTAGGACTCTAAACCAAGTTTCATGCATCATGAGTGCTTATAAGTGTCTCCATGAGCTTTGTACTAGTTTGACGAACTTATGAAACAACTAACAACGCCTTTCTAGTACTCTAAACTAAGTTTCATGCAACATGAGTGCTTATAAGTGGCTCAATGATATTTGCACTAGTTTGACGAACTTATGAAATATCTAACAACACGTTTCTAGGACTCTAAACCAAGTTTCATGCAACATGAGTACTTATAAGTGTTTCAATGAGCTTTGTACTTGTTTGACAAACTTATGAAACATCTAACAACGCGTTTCTAGGACTCTAAACCAAGTTTCATGCAACATGAGTGCTTATAAGTGGTTCAATGATCTTTGCACTAGTTTGACGAACTTATGAAAAATCTAACAACGCGTTTCTAGGACTTTAAACCAAAATTCATGCAACATGAGTGATTATAAGTGTCTCAATGAGTTTTCTACAAGTTTGACGAACTTATGAAACATCTAACAATGCGTTTTCTAGGACTCTAAACCAAGTTTCATGCATCATGAGTGCTTATAAGTGTCTCAATGAGCTTTGTACTAGTTTGACGAACTTATGAAACAACTAACAATGCCTTTCTAGGACTCTAAACCAAGTTTCATGCAACATGAGTGCTTATAAGTGTCTCAAAGAGTTTGTACTAGTTTGACGAACTTATGAAACATCTAACAACGCGTTTCTAGGACTTTAAACCAAGTTCCATGCAACATGAGTGCTTATATGTGTCTCAATGAGCTTTGTACTAGTTTGACGAACTTATGAAACATCTAACAACGCGTTTCTAGGACTTTAAACCAAGTTTCATGCAACATGAGTGCTTATAAGTGTCTCAATGAGCTTTGTACTAGTTTGACGAACTTATGAAACATCTAACAACGCGTTTCTAGGACTCTAAACCAAGTTTCATGCAACATGAGTGCTTTTAAGTGTCTCAATGAGCTTTGTACAAGTTTGACGAACTTATGAAACAACTAACAACGCCTTTCTAGGACTCTAAACCAAGTTTCATGCTACATTAGTGCTTATAAGTTCCTCAATGAGCTTTGTACATGTTTCACAAACTTATGAAACATCAAACAACACGTATCTAGGACTTTAAACCAAATTTCATGCAACATGAGTGCTTATAAGTGTCTCAATGAGCTTTGTACAAGTTTGACGAACTTATGAAACATCTAACAACGTGGTTGCTAGGACTCTAAACCAAGTTTCATGCAACATGAGTGCTTATAAGTGTCTCAATGAGCTTTGTACAAGTTTGACGAACTTATGAAACAACTAACAACGCCTTCTAGGACTCTAAACCAAGTTTTACGTTAAATGATTGCTTATAAGTTCCTCAATGAGCTTTGTACAAGTTTGACGAACTTAAGACACATCTAACAACGCGGTTTCTAGGACTCTAAACCAAGTTTCATGCAACATGAGTGCTTATAAGTGTCTCAATGAGCTTTGTACAAGTTTGACGAACTTATGAAACAACTAACAACGCCTTTCTAGGACTAAACCAAGTTTCATGCAACATGAGTGCTTATAAGTGTCTCAATGATCTTTGCACTAGTTTGACGAACTTATGAAAAATCTAACAACGCTTTTCTAGGATTTTAAACCAAATTTAATGCAACATGAGTGATTATAAGTGTTTGAATGAGTTTTGTACAAGTTTGACGAACTTATGAAACATCTAACAACGCGATTTCTAGGACTCTAAACCAAGTTGCATGCATCATGAGTGTTTATAAGTATCTCAATGAGCTTTGTACTAGTTTGACGAACTTATGAAACAACTAACAACGCCTTTCTAGGACTTTAAACTAAATTTCATGCAACATGAGTACTTATAAGTGTCTCAATGAGCTTTGTACTTGTTTGACGAACTTATGAAACATCTAACAACGCGTTTCTAGGACTCTAAACCAAGTTTCATGCAACATTAGTGCTTATAAGTGGCTCAATGATCTTTGCACTAGTTTGACGAACTTATGAAAAATCTAACAACGCGTTACTAGGAATTTAAACCAAATTTCATGCAACATGAGTGATTATAAGTGTCTCAATGAGTTTTGTACAAGTTTGACGAACTTATGAAACATCTAACAACGCGTTTCTAGGACTTTAAACCAAGTTTCATGCAACATGAGTACTTATAAGTGTCTCAATGAGCTTTTTACAAGTTTGACGAACTTATGAAACAACTAACAACGCCTTTCTAGGACTAAACCAAGTTTCATGCAACATGAGTGCTTATAAGTGTCTCAATGATCTTTGCACTAGTTTGACGAACTTATGAAAAATCTAACAACGCTTTTCTAGGATTTTAAACCAAATTTAATGCAACATGAGTGATTATAAGTGTCTGAATGAGTTTTGTACAAGTTTGACGAACTTATGAAACATCTAACAACGCGGTTTCTATGACTCTAAACCAAGTTTCATGCAACATGAGTGCTTATAAGTGTCTCAATGAGCTTTGTACAAGTTTGACGAACTTATGAAACAACTAACAACGCCTTTCTAGGACTAAACCAAGTTTCATGCAACATGAGTGCTTATAAGTGTCTCAATGATCTTTGCACTAGTTTGACGAACTTATGAAAAATCTAACAACGCTTTTCTAGGATTTTAAACCAAATTTAATGCAACATGAGTGATTATAAGTGTCTGAATGAGTTTTGTACAAGTTTGACGAACTTATGAAACATCTAACAACGCGGTTTCTAGGACTCTAAACCAAGTTGCATGCATCATGAGTGTTTATAAGTATCTCAATGAGCTTTGTACTAGTTTGACGAACTTATGAAACAACTAACAACGCCTTTCTAGGACTCTAAACTAAATTTCATGCAACATGAGTACTTATAAGTGTCTCAATGAGCTTTGTACTTGTTTGACGAACTTATGAAACATCTAACAACGCGTTTCTAGGACTCTAAACCAAGTTTCATGCAACATTAGTGCTTATAAGTGGCTCAATGATCTTTGCACTAGTTTGACGAACTTATGAAAAATCTAACAACGCGCGTTACTAGGAATTTAAACCAAATTTCATGCAACATGAGTGATTATAAGTGTCTCAATGAGTTTTGTACAAGTTTGACGAACTTATGAAACATCTAACAACGCGTTTCTAGGACTTTAAACCAAGTTTCATGCAACATGAGTACTTATAAGTGTCTCAATGAGCTTTTTACTTGTTTGAAGAACTTATGAAACATCTAACAACGCGTTTCTAGGACTCTAAACCAGGTTTCATGCAACATGAGTGCTTATAAGTGTCAGCGATCATTGCACTAGTTTGACGAACTTATGAAAAATCTAACAACGCGTTTCTAGGACTCTAAACCAAGTTTCGTGCAACATGAGTGATTATAAGTGTCTCAATGAGTTTTGTACAAGTTTGACGAACTTATGAAACATCTAACAACGCGTTTCTAGGACTCTAAACCAATTTTCATGCAACATGAGTACTTTTAAGTGTCTCAATGAGCTTTGTACTTGTTTGACGAACTTATGAAACATCTAACAACGCGTTTCTAGGACTCTAAACCAAGTTTCATGCAACATGAGTGCTTATAAGCTGCTCAATGATCTTTGCACTAGTTTGACGAACTTTTGAAAAATCTAACAGCGCGTTTCTAGTACTCTAAACCAAGTTTCATGCAACATGAGTGCTTATAAGTGTCTCAATAAGCTTTGTACTAGTTTGACGAACTTATGAAACATCTAACAACGCGTTTCTAAGCATTTAAAACAAATTTCATGCAACATGAGTGCTTATAAGTGTCTCAATGAGGTTTGTACAAGTTTGACGAACTTATGAAACATCTAACAACGCGTTTCTAGGACTCTAAACCAAGTTTCATGCAACATGAGTACTTATAAGTGTCTCAATGAGCTTTGTACTTGTTTGAAGAACTTATGAAACATCTAACAACGCGTTTCTAGGACTCTAAACCAAGTTTCATGCAACATGAGTGATTATAAGTGTCTCAATGAGTTTTGTACAAGTTTGACGAACTTATGAAACATCTAACAACGCGTTTCTAGGACTCTAAACCAATTTTCATGCAACATGAGTACTTTTAAGTGTCTCAATGAGCTTTGTACTTGTTTGACGAACTTATGAAACATCAAACAACGCGTTTCTAGGACTCTAAACCAAGTTTCATGCAACATGAGTGCTTATAAGCTGCTCAATGATCTTTGCACTAGTTTGACGAACTTTTGAAAAATCTAACAACGCGTTTCTAGGACTCTAAACCAAGTTTCATGCAACATGAGTGCTTATAAGTGTCTCAATAAGCTTTGTACTAGTTTGACGAACTTATGAAACATCTAACAACGCGTTTCTAAGCATTTAAAACAAATTTCATGCAACATGAGTGCTTATAAGTGTCTCAATGAGCTTTGTACAAGATTGACGAACTTATGAAACATCTAACAACGCCTTTCTAGGACTCTAAACCAAGTTTCATGCAACATGAGTGCTTATAAGTGTCTCAATAATCTTTGCACTAGTTTGACAAACTTATGAAAATTCTAACAACGAGTTTCTAGGACTTTAAACCAAATTTCATGCAACATGAGTGCTTATAAGTGTCTCAATGAGTTTGTACTAGTTTGACGAACTTATGAAACATCTAACAACGCGTTTCTAGGACTTTAAACCAAGTTCCATGCATCATGAGTGTTTATAAGTATCTCAATGAGCTTTTGTACTAGTTTGACGAACTTATGAAACAACTAACAACGCCTTTCTAGGACTCTAAACTAAATTTCATGCAACATGAGTTCTTATAAGTGGCTATATGATCTTTGCACTAGTTTGACGAACTTATGAAACATCTAACAACGCGTTTCTAGGACTCTAAACCAAATTTCATGCAACATGAGTGATTATAAGTGTCTCAATGAGTTTTGTAAAAGCTTGACGAACTTATGAAACATCTAACAACGCGGTTTCTAGGACTCTAAACCAAGTTTCATGCATCATGGGTGCTTATAAGTGTATCAATGAGCTTTGTACTAGTTTGAAGAACTTATGAAACAACTAACAACGCCTTTCTAGGACTCTAAACCAAGTTTCATGCAACATGAGTGCTTATAAGTGTCTCAATGAGCTTTGTACAAGTTTGACGAACTTATGAAACAACTAACAACGCCTTCTAGGGCTCTAAACCAAGTTTCACGTTAAATGATTGCTTATAAGTTCCTCAATGAGCTTTGTACAAGTTTGACGAACTTAAGACACATCTAACAACGCGGTTTCTAGGACTCTAAACCAAGTTTCATGCAACATGAGTGCTTATAAGTGTCTCAATGAGCTTTGTACAAGTTTGACGAACTTATGAAACAACTAACAACGCCTTTCTAGGACTAAACCAAGTTTCATGCAACATGAGTGCTTATAAGTGTCTCAATGATCTTTGCACTAGTTTGACGAACTTATGAAAAATCTAACAACGCTTTTCTAGGATTTTAAACCAAATTTAATGCAACATGAGTGATTATAAGTGTTTGAATGAGTTTTGTACAAGTTTGACGAACTTATGAAACATCTAACAACGCGATTTCTAGGACTCTAAACCAAGTTGCATGCATCATGAGTGTTTATAAGTATCTCAATGAGCTTTGTACTAGTTTGACGAACTTATGAAACAACTAACAACGCCTTTCTAGGACTTTAAACTAAATTTCATGCAACATGAGTACTTATAAGTGTCTCAATGAGCTTTGTACTTGTTTGACGAACTTATGAAACATCTAACAACGCGTTTCTAGGACTCTAAACCAAGTTTCATGCAACATTAGTGCTTATAAGTGGCTCAATGATCTTTGCACTAGTTTGACGAACTTATGAAAAATCTAACAACGCGTTACTAGGAATTTAAACCAAATTTCATGCAACATGAGTGATTATAAGTGTCTCAATGAGTTTTGTACAAGTTTGACGAACTTATGAAACATCTAACAACGCGTTTCTAGGACTCTAAACCAAGTTTCATGCAACATGAGTACTTATAAGTGTCTCAATGAGCTTTGTACTTGTTTGAAGAACTTATGAAACATCTAACAACGCGTTTCTAGGACTCTAAACCAAGTTTCATGCAACATGAGTGCTTATAAGTGTCACGATCTTTGCACTAGTTTGACGAACTTATGAAAAATCTAACAACGCGTTTCTAGGACTCTAAACCAAGTTTCATGCAACATGAGTGATTATAAGTATCTCAATGAGTTTTGTACAAGTTTGACGAACTTATGAAACATCTAACAACGCGTTTCTAGGACTCTAAACCAATTTTCATGCAACATGAGTACTTTTAAGTGTCTCAATGAGCTTTGTACTTGTTTAACGAACTTATGAAACATCTAACAACGCGTTTCTAGGACTCTAAACCAAGTTTCATGCAACATGAGTGCTTATAAGTGGCTCAATGATCTTTGCACTAGTTTGACGAACTTTTGAAAAATCTAACAGCGCGCGTTTCCAGGACTCTAAACCAAGTTTCATGCAACATGAGTGCTTATAAGTGTCTCAATAAGCTTTGTACTAGTTTGACGAACTTATGAAACATCTAACAACGCGTTTCTAAGCATTTAAAACAAATTTCATGCAACATGAATGCTTATAAGTGTCTCAATGAGGTTTGTACAAGTTTGACGAACTTATGAAACATCTAACAACGCCTTTCTAGGACTCTAAACCAAGTTTCATGCAATATGAGTGCTTATAAGTGTCTCAATGATCTTTGCACTAGTTTGACAAACTTATGAAAAATCTAACAACGAGTTTCTAGGACTTTAAACCAAATTTCATGCAACATGAGTGATTATAAGTGTCTCGATGAGTTTTGTAAAAGCTTGACGAACTTATGAAACATCTAACAACGCGGTTTCTAGGACTCTAAACCAAGTTTCATGCATCATGGGTGCTTATAAGTGTCTCAATGAACTTTGTACTAGTTTGACGAACTTATGAAACAACTAACAACGCCTTTCTAGGACTCTAAACTAAGTTTCATGCAACATGAGTGCTTATAAGTGTCTCAATGATCTTTGCACTAGTTTGACGAACTTATGAAAATTCTAACAACGCGTTTCTAGGACTTTAAACCAAATTTCAT
Source organism: Cochlearia excelsa (assembly GCA_963556525.1). NCBI lineage: Eukaryota > Viridiplantae > Streptophyta > Magnoliopsida > Brassicales > Brassicaceae > Cochlearia > Cochlearia excelsa. The sequence goes on from CAUVZT010000050.1 coordinate 45,767, forward strand.
GCAACATGAGTGATTATAAGTGTCTCATTGAGTTTTGTACAAGTTTGACGAACTTATGAAACATCTAACAACGCGGTTTCTAGGACTCTAAACCAAGTTTCATGCATCATGAGTGCTTATAAGTGTCTCCATGAGCTTTGTACTAGTTTGACGAACTTATGAAACAACTAACAACGCCTTTCTAGTACTCTAAACTAAGTTTCATGCAACATGAGTGCTTATAAGTGGCTCAATGATATTTGCACTAGTTTGACGAACTTATGAAATATCTAACAACACGTTTCTAGGACTCTAAACCAAGTTTCATGCAACATGAGTACTTATAAGTGTTTCAATGAGCTTTGTACTTGTTTGACAAACTTATGAAACATCTAACAACGCGTTTCTAGGACTCTAAACCAAGTTTCATGCAACATGAGTGCTTATAAGTGGTTCAATGATCTTTGCACTAGTTTGACGAACTTATGAAAAATCTAACAACGCGTTTCTAGGACTTTAAACCAAAATTCATGCAACATGAGTGATTATAAGTGTCTCAATGAGTTTTCTACAAGTTTGACGAACTTATGAAACATCTAACAATGCGTTTTCTAGGACTCTAAACCAAGTTTTTCATGCATCATGAGTGCTTATAAGTGTCTCAATGAGCTTTGTACTAGTTTGACGAACTTATGAAACAACTAACAATGCCTTTCTAGGACTCTAAACCAAGTTTCATGCAACATGAGTGCTTATAAGTGTCTCAAAGAGTTTGTACTAGTTTGACGAACTTATGAAACATCTAACAACGCGTTTCTAGGACTTTAAACCAAGTTCCATGCAACATGAGTGCTTATATGTGTCTCAATGAGCTTTGTACTAGTTTGACGAACTTATGAAACATCTAACAACGCGTTTCTAGGACTTTAAACCAAGTTTCATGCAACATGAGTTCTTATAAGTGTCTCAATGAGCTTTGTACTAGTTTGACGAACTTATGAAACATCTAACAACGCGTTTCTAGGACTCTAAACCAAGTTTCATGCAACATGAGTGCTTTTAAGTGTCTCAATGAGCTTTGTACAAGTTTGACGAACTTATGAAACAACTAACAACGCCTTTCTAGGACTCTAAACCAAGTTTCATGCTACATTAGTGCTTATAAGTTCCTCAATGAGCTTTGTACATGTTTCACAAACTTATGAAACATCAAACAACACGTATCTAGGACTTTAAACCAAATTTCATGCAACATGAGTGCTTATAAGTGTCTCAATGAGCTTTGTACAAGTTTGACGAACTTATGAAACATCTAACAACGTGGTTGCTAGGACTCTAAACCAAGTTTCATGCAACATGAGTGCTTATAAGTGTCTCAATGAGCTTTGTACAAGTTTGACGAACTTATGAAACAACTAACAACGCCTTCTAGGACTCTAAACCAAGTTTTACGTTAAATGATTGCTTATAAGTTCCTCAATGAGCTTTGTACAAGTTTGACGAACTTAAGACACATCTAACAACGCGGTTTCTAGGACTCTAAACCAAGTTTCATGCAACATGAGTGCTTATAAGTGTCTCAATGAGCTTTGTACAAGTTTGACGAACTTATGAAACAACTAACAACGCCTTTCTAGGACTAAACCAAGTTTCATGCAACATGAGTGCTTATAAGTGTCTCAATGATCTTTGCACTAGTTTGACGAACTTATGAAAAATCTAACAACGCTTTTCTAGGATTTTAAACCAAATTTAATGCAACATGAGTGATTATAAGTGTCTGAATGAGTTTTGTACAAGTTTGACGAACTTATGAAACATCTAACAACGCGGTTTCTAGGACTCTAAACCAAGTTGCATGCATCATGAGTGTTTATAAGTATCTCAATGAGCTTTGTACTAGTTTGACGAACTTATGAAACAACTAACAACGCCTTTCTAGGACTCTAAACTAAATTTCATGCAACATGAGTACTTATAAGTGTCTCAATGAGCTTTTTGTACTTGTTTGACGAACTTATGAAACATCTAACAACGCGTTTCTAGGACTCTAAACCAAGTTTCATGCAACATTAGTGCTTATAAGTGGCTCAATGATCTTTTGCACTAGTTTGACGAACTTATGAAAAATCTAACAACGCGTTACTAGGAATTTAAACCAAATTTCATGCAACATGAGTGATTATAAGTGTCTCAATGAGTTTTGTACAAGTTTGACGAACTTATGAAACATCTAACAACGCGTTTCTAGGACTTTAAACCAAGTTTCATGCAACATGAGTACTTATAAGTGTCTCAATGAGCTTTTTACTTGTTTGAAGAACTTATGAAACATCTAACAACGCGTTTCTAGGACTCTAAACCAGGTTTCATGCAACATGAGTGCTTATAAGTGTCACTGATCATTGCACTAGTTTGACGAACTTATGAAAAATCTAACAACGCGTTTCTAGGACTCTAAACCAAGTTTCGTGCAACATGAGTGATTATAAGTGTCTCAATGAGTTTTGTACAAGTTTGACGAACTTATGAAACATCTAACAACGCGTTTCTAGGACTCTAAACCAATTTTCATGCAACATGAGTACTTTTAAGTGTCTCAATGAGCTTTGTACTTGTTTGACGAACTTATGAAACATCTAACAACGCGTTTCTAGGACTCTAAACCAAGTTTCATGCAACATGAGTGCTTATTAGCTGCTCAATGATCTTTGCACTAGTTTGACGAACTTTTGAAAAATCTAACAGCGCGTTTCTAGTACTCTAAACCAAGTTTCATGCAACATGAGTGCTTATAAGTGTCTCAATAAGCTTTGTACTAGTTTGACGAACTTATGAAACATCTAACAACGCGTTTCTAAGCATTTAAAACAAATTTCATGCAACATGAGTGCTTATAAGTGTCTCAATGAGGTTTGTACAAGTTTGACGAACTTATGAAACATCTAACAACGCGTTTCTAGGACTCTAAACCAAGTTTCATGCAACATGAGTACTTATACGTGTCTCAATGAGCTTTGTACTTGTTTGAAGAACTTATGAAACATCTAACAACGCGTTTCTAGGACTCTAAACCAAGTTTCATGCAACATTAGTGCTTATAAGTGTCACTGATCATTGCACTAGTTTGACGAACTTATGAAAAATCTAACAACGCGTTTCTAGGACTCTAAACCAAGTTTCATGCAACATGAGTGATTATAAGTGTCTCAATGAGTTTTGTACAAGTTTGACGAACTTATGAAACATCTAACAACGCGTTTCTAGGACTCTAAACCAATTTTCATGCAACATGAGTACTTTTAAGTGTCTCAATGAGCTTTGTACTTGTTTGACGAACTTATGAAACATCAAACAACGCGTTTCTAGGACTCTAAACCAAGTTTCATGCAACATGAGTGCTTATAAGCTGCTCAATGATCTTTGCACTAGTTTGACGAACTTTTGAAAAATCTAACAGCGCGTTTCTAGGACTCTAAACCAAGTTTCATGCAACATGAGTGCTTATAAGTGTCTCAATAAGCTTTGTACTAGTTTGACGAACATATGAAACATCTAACAACGCGTTTCTAAGCATTTAAAACAAATTTCATGCAACATGAGTGCTTATAAGTGTCTCAATGAGCTTTGTACAAGATTGACGAACTTATGAAACATCTAACAACGCCTTTCTAGGACTCTAAACCAAGTTTCATGCAACATGAGTGCTTATAAGTGTCTCAATAATCTTTGCACTAGTTTGACAAACTTATGAAAATTCTAACAACGAGTTTCTAGGACTTTAAACCAAATTTCATGCAACATGAGTGCTTATAAGTGTCTCAATGAGTTTGTACTAGTTTGACGAACTTATGAAACATCTAACAACGCGTTTCTAGGACTTTAAACCAAGTTCCATGCATCATGAGTGTTTATAAGTATCTCAATGAGCTTTGTACTAGTTTGACGAACTTATGAAACAACTAACAACGCCTTTCTAGGACTCTAAACTAAATTTCATGCAACATGAGTTCTTATAAGTGGCTATATGATCTTTGCACTAGTTTGACGAACTTATGAAACATCTAACAACGCGTTTCTAGGACTCTAAACCAAATTTCATGCAACATGAGTGATTATAAGTGTCTCAATGAGTTTTGTAAAAGCTTGACGAACTTATGAAACATCTAACAACGCGGTTTCTAGGACTCTAAACCAAGTTTCATGCATCATGGGTGCTTATAAGTGTATCAATGAGCTTTGTACTAGTTTGAAGAACTTATGAAACAACTAACAACGCCTTTCTAGGACTCTAAACTAAGTTTCATGCAACATGAGTGCTTATAAGTGTCTCAATGATCTTTGCACTAGTTTGACGAACTTATGAAAAATCTAACAACGCGTTTCTAGGACTTTAAACCAAATTTCATGCAACATCGGTGATTATAAGTGTCTCAATGAGTTTTGTACAAGTTTGACGAACTTATGAAACATCTAACAACGCGGTTTCTAGGACTCTAAACCAAGTTTCATGCATCATGAGTGCTTATAAGTGTCTCCATGATCTTTGTACTAGTTTGACGAACTTATGAAACAAGTAACAACGCCTTTCTAGGACTCTAAACTAAGTTTCATGCAACATGAGTGCTTATAAGTGGCTCAATGATATTTAACAACGCGTTTCTAGGACTCTAAACCAAGTTTCATGCAACATGAGTACTTATAAGTGTCTCAATGAGCTTTGTACTTGTTTGACAAACTTATGAAACATCTAACAACGCGTTTCTAGGACTCTAAACCAAGTTTCATGCAACATGAGTGCTTATAAGTGGTTCAATGATCTTTGCACTAGTTTGACGAACTTATGAAAAATCTAACAACGCGTTTCTAGGACTTTAAACCAAATTTCATGCAACATGAGTGATTATAAGTGTCTCAATGAGTTTTGTACAAGTTTGACGAACTTATGAAACATCTAACAATGCGTTTTCTAGGACTCTAAACCAAGTTTCATGCATCATGAGTGCTTATAAGTGTCTCAATGAGCTTTGTACAAGTTTGACGAACTTATGAAACAACTAACAACGCCTTTCTAGGACTAAACCAAGTTTCATGCAACATGAGTGCTTATAAGTGTCTCAATGATCTTTGCACTAGTTTGACGAACTTATGAAAAATCTAACAACGCTTTTCTAGGATTTTAAACCAAATTTAATGCAACATGAGTGATTATAAGTGTCTGAATGAGTTTTGTACAAGTTTGACGAACTTATGAAACATCTAACAACGCGGTTTCTAGGACTCTAAACCAAGTTGCATGCATCATGAGTGTTTATAAGTATCTCAATGAGCTTTGTACTAGTTTGACGAACTTATGAAACAACTAACAACGCCTTTCTAGGACTCTAAACTAAATTTCATGCAACATGAGTACTTATAAGTGTCTCAATGAGCTTTGTACTTGTTTGACGAACTTATGAAACATCTAACAACGCGTTTCTAGGACTCTAAACCAAGTTTCATGCAACATGAGTGCTTATAAGTGGCTCAATAATCTTTGCACTAGTTTGACAAACTTATGAAAATTCTAACAACGAGTTTCTAGGACTTTAAACCAAATTTCATGCAACATGAGTGCTTATAAGTGTCTCAATGAGTTTGTACTAGTTTGACGAACTTATGAAACATCTAACAACGCGTTTCTAGGACTTTAAACCAAGTTCCATGCATCATGAGTGTTTATAAGTATCTCAATGAGCTTTGTACTAGTTTGACGAACTTATGAAACAACTAACAACGCCTTTCTAGGACTCTAAACTAAATTTCATGCAACATGAGTTCTTATAAGTGGCTATATGATCTTTGCACTAGTTTGACGAACTTATGAAACATCTAACAACGCGTTTCTAGGACTCTAAACCAAATTTCATGCAACATGAGTGATTATAAGTGTCTCAATGAGTTTTGTAAAAGCTTGACGAACTTATGAAACATCTAACAACGCGGTTTCTAGGACTCTAAACCAAGTTTCATGCATCATGGGTGCTTATAAGTGTATCAATGAGCTTTGTACTAGTTTGAAGAACTTATGAAACAACTAACAACGCCTTTCTAGGACTCTAAACTAAGTTTCATGCAACATGAGTGCTTATAAGTGTCTCAATGATCTTTGCACTAGTTTGACGAACTTATGAAAAATCTAACAACGCGTTTCTAGGACTTTAAACCAAATTTCATGCAACATCAGTGATTATAAGTGTCTCAATGAGTTTTGTACAAGTTTGACGAACTTATGAAACATCTAACAACGCGGTTTCTAGGACTCTAAACCAAGTTTCATGCATCATGAGTGCTTATAAGTGTCTCCATGATCTTTGTACTAGTTTGACGAACTTATGAAACAAGTAACAACGCCTTTCTAGGACTCTAAACTAAGTTTCATGCAACATGAGTGCTTATAAGTGGCTCAATGATATTTAACAACGCGTTTCTAGGACTCTAAACCAAGTTTCATGCAACATGAGTACTTATAAGTGTCTCAATGAGCTTTGTACTTGTTTGACAAACTTATGAAACATCTAACAACGCGTTTCTAGGACTCTAAACCAAGTTTCATGCAACATGAGTGCTTATAAGTGGTTCAATGATCTTTGCACTAGTTTGACGAACTTATGAAAAATCTAACAACGCGTTTCTAGGACTTTAAACCAAATTTCATGCAACATGAGTGATTATAAGTGTCTCAATGAGTTTTGTACAAGTTTGACGAACTTATGAAACATCTAACAATGCGTTTTCTAGGACTCTAAACCAAGTTTCATGCATCATGAGTGCTTATAAGTGTCTCAATGAGATTTGTACTAGTTTGACGAACTTATGAAACAACTAACAATGCCTTTCTAGGACTCTAAACCAAGTTTCATGCAACATGAGTGCTTATAAGTGTCTCAATGAGTTTGTACTAGTTTGACGAACTTATGAAACATCTAACAACGCGTTTCTAGGACTTTAAACCAAGTTCCATGCAACATGAGTGCTTATAAGTGTCTCAATGAGCTTTGTACTAGTTTGACGAACTTATGAAATATCTAACAACGCGTTTCTAGGACTTTAAACCAAGTTTCATGCAACATGAGTGCTTATAAGTGTCTCAATGAGCTTTGTACTAGTTTGACGAACTTATGAAACATCTAACAACGCGTTTCTAGGACTCTAAACCAAGTTTCATGCAACATGAGTGCTTATAAGTGTCTCAATGAGCTTTGTACAAGTTTGACGAACTTATGAAACAACTAAAAACGCCTTTCTAGGACTCTAAACCAAGTTTCATGCTACATGAGTGCTTATAAGTTCCTCAATGAGCTTTGTACAAGTTTCACAAACTTATGAAACATCTAACAACACGTATCTAGGACTTTAAACCAAATTTTATGCAACATGAGTGCTTATAAGTGTCTCAATGAGCTTTGTACAAGTTTGACGAACTTATGAAACATCTAACAACGTGGTTGCTAGGACTCTAAACCAAGTTTCATGCAACATGAGTGCTTATAAGTGTCTCAATGAGCTTTGTACAAGTTTGACGAACTTATGAAACAACTAACAACGCCTTCTAGGACTCTAAACCAATTTTCACGTTAAATGATTGCTTATAAGTTCCTCAATGAGCTTTGTACAAGTTTGACGAACTTAAGAAACATCTAACAACGCGGTTTCTAGGACTCTAAACCAAGTTTCATGCAACATGAGTGCTTATAAGTGTCTCAATGAGCTTTGTACAAGTTTGACGAACTTATGAAACAACTAACAACGCCTTTCTAGGACTAAACCAAGTTTCATGCAACATGAGTGCTTATAAGTGTCTCAATGATCTTTGCACTAGTTTGACGAACTTATGAAAAATCTAACAACGCTTTTCTAGGATTTTAAACCCAAATTTAATGCAACATGAGTGATTATAAGTGTCTGAATGAGTTTTGTACAAGTTTGACGAACTTATGAAACATCTAACAACGCGGTTTCTAGGACTCTAAACCAAGTTGCATGCATCATGAGTGTTTATAAGTGTCTCAATGAGCTTTGTACTAGTTTGGAGAATTTATGAAACATCTAATAACGCCTTTCTAGGACTCTAAACCAAGTTTCATGCAACATGAGTTCTTATAAGTGGCTCTATGATCTTTGCACTAGTTTGACGAACTTATGAAACATATAACAACGCATTTCTAGGACTCTAAACCAAGTTTCATGCAACATGCGTACTTATAAGTGTCTCAATGAGCTTTGTACAAGTTTGACGAACTTATGAAACATCTAACAACGCCTTTCTAGGACTCTAAACCAAGTTTCATGCAACATGAGTGCTTATAAGTGTCTCAATAAGCTTTGTACTTGTTTGACGAACTTATGAAACATCTCACAACGCGTTTCTAGGACTCTAAACCAAGTTTCATGCATCATGAGTGCTTATAAGTGTCTCCATGAGCTTTGTACTAGTTTGACGAACTTATGAAACAACTAACAACGCCTTTCTATGACTCTAAACCAAGTTTCATGCATCATGAGTGCTTATAAGTGTCTCAATGAGCTTTGTACTTGTTTGACAAACTTATGAAACATCTAACAACGCGTTTCTAGGACTCTAAACCAAGTTTCATGCAACATGAGTGCTTATAAGTGTCTCAATGATCTTTGCACTAGTTTGACGAACTTATGAAAAATCTAACAACGCTTTTCTAGGATTTTAAACCAAATTTAATGCAACATGAGTGATTATAAGTGTCTGAATGAGTTTTGTACAAGTTTGACGAACTTATGAAACATCTAACAACGCGGTTTCTAGGACTCTAAACCAAGTTGCATGCATCATGAGTGTTTATAAGTATCTCAATGAGCTTTGTACTAGTTTGACGAACTTATGAAACAACTAACAACGCCTTTCTAGGACCCTAAACTACATTTCATGCAACATGAGTTCTTATAAGTGGCTCTATGATCTTTGCACTAGTTTGACGAACTTATGAAACATATAACAACGCGTTTCTAGGACTCTAAACCAAGTTTCATGCAACATGCGTACTTATAAGTGTCTCAATGAGCTTTGTACAAGTTTGACGAACTTATGAAACATCTAACAACGCCTTTCTAGGATTCTAAACCAAGTTTCATGCAACATGAGTGCTTATAAGTGTCTCAATAAGCTTTGTTCAAGTTTGACGAACTTATGAAACATCTAACAACGCGGTTTCTAGGACTCTAAACCAAGTTTCATGCATCATGAGTGCTTATAAGTGTCTCCATGAGCTTTGTACTAGTTTGACGAACTTATGAAACAACTAACAACGCCTTTCTAGGACTCTAAACTAACTTTCATGCAACATGAGTGCTTATAAGTGGCTCAATGATATTTGCACTAGTTTGACGAACTTATGAAATATCTAACAACACGTTTCTAGGACTCTAAACCAAGTTTCATGCAACATGAGTACTTATAAGTGTCTCAATGAGCTTTGTACTTGTTTGACAAACTTATGAAACATCTAACAACGCGTTTCTAGGACTCTAAACCAAGTTTCATGCAACATGAGTGCTTATAAGTGGTTCAATGATCTTTGCACTAGTTTGACGAACTTATGAAAAATCTAACAACGCGTTTCTAGGACTTTAAACCAAATTTTATGCAACATGAGTTATTATAAGTGTCTCAATGAGTTTTGTACAAGTTTGACGAACTTATGAAACATCTAACAATGCGTTTTTCTAGGACTCTAAACCAAGTTTCATGCATCATGAGTGCTTATAAGTGTCTCAATGAGCTTTGTACTAGTTTGACGAACTTATGAAACAACTAACAATGCCTTTCTAGGACTCTAAACCAAGTTTCATGCAACATGAGTGCTTATAAGTGTCTCAATGAGCTTTGTACAAGTTTGACGAACTTATGAAACATCTAACAACGTGGTTGCTAGGACTCTAAACCAAGTTTCATGCAACATGAGTGCTTATAAGTGTCTCAATGAGCTTTGTACAAGTTTGACGAACTTATGAAACAACTAACAACGCCTTCTAGGACTCTAAACCAAGTTTCATGTTACATGATGGCTTATAAGTTCCTCAATGAGCTTTGTACAAGTTTTACAAACTTAAGAAACATCTAACAACGCGGTTTCTATGACTCTAAACCAAGTTTCATGCAACATGAGTGCTTATAAGTGTCTCAATGAGCTTTGTACAAGTTTGACGAACTTATGAAACAACTAACAACGCCTTTCTAGGACTAAACCAAGTTTCATGCAACATGAGTGCTTATAAGTGTCTCAATGATCTTTGCACTAGTTTGACGAACTTATGAAAAATCTAACAACGCTTTTCTAGGATTTTAAACCAAATTTAATGCAACATTAGTGATTATAAGTGTCTGAATAAGTTTTGTACAAGTTTGACGAACTTATGAAACATCTAACAACGCGGTTTCTAGGACTCTAAACCAAGTTTCATGCAACATGAGTACTTATAAGTGTCTCAATGAGCTTTTTACTTGTTTGACGAACTTATGAAACATCTAACAACGCGGTTTCTAGGACTCTAAACCAAGTTTCATGAAACATGAGTGCTTATAAGTGTCTCAATGAGCGTTGTACAAGTTTGACGAACTTATGAAACATCTAACAACGCCTTTCTAGGACTCTAAACCAAGTTTCATGCAACATGAGTGCTTATAAGTGTCTCAATGATCTTTGCACTAGTTTTATGAACTTATGAAACAACTAACAACGCCTTTCTAGGACTCTAAACCAAGTTTCATGCAACATGAGTGCTTATAAGTGTCTCAATGAGCTTTGTACTAGTTTGACGAAATTATGAAACAACTAACAACGCCTTTCTAGGACTCTAAACCAAGTTTCATGCAACATGAGTGCTTAGCTTTGTACTTGTTTGACGAACTTATGAAACATCTCACAACGCGTTTCTAGGACTCTAAACCAAGTTTCATGCAACATGAGTGCTTATAAGTGGCTCAATGATCTTTGCACTAGTTTGACGAACTTATGAAAAATCTAACAACGCGTTACTAGGACTTTAAACCAAATTTCATGCAACATGAGTGATTATAAGTGTCTCAATGAGTTTTGTACAAGTTTGACGAACTTATGAAACATCTAACAACGCCTTTCTAGGACTCTAAACCAAGTTTCATGCAACATGAGTGCTTATAAGTGTCTCACTGATCTTTGCACTAGTTTGATGAACTTATGAAACAACTAACAACGCGTATCTAGGACTCTAAACCAAGTTTCATGCAACATGAGTGCTTATAAGTGTCTCAATGAGCTTTGTACTAGTTTGACGACGAATTATTAAACAACTAACAACGCCTTTCTAGGATTTTAAACCAAGTTTCATGCAACATGAGTGCTTATAAGTGTCTCAATGATCTTTGCACTAGTTTGACGAACTTATGAAAAATCTAACAACGCGTTTCTAGGACTTTAAACCAAATTTCATGCAACATGAGTTATTATAAGTGTCTCAATGAATTTTGTACAAGTTCGACGAACTTATGAAACATCTAACAATGCGGTTTCTAGGACTCTAAACCAAGTTTCATGCATCATGAGTGCTTATAAGTGTCTCAATGATCTTTGTACTAGTTTGACGAACTTATGAAACAACTAACAACGCCTTTCTAGGACTCTAAACCAAGTTTCATGCAACATGAGTGCTTATAAGTGTCTCAATGATCTTTGCACTAGTTTGACGAACTTATGAAAAATCTAATAACGCGTTTCTAGGACTTTAAACCAAATTTCTTGCAACATGAGTGATTATAAGTGTCTCAATGAGTTTTGTACAAGTTTGAAGAACTTATGAAACATCTAACAACGCGGTTTCTAGGACTCTAAACAAAGTTTCATGCATCGTGAGTGCTTATAAGTGTCTCAATGAGCTTTGTACTAGTTTGACGAAATTATGAAACAACTAACAACGCGTTTCTAGGACTCTAAACCAAGTTTCATACAACATGAGTACTTATAAGTGTCTCAATGAGCTTTGTACTAGTTTGAAGAACTTATGAAACATCTCACAACGCGTTTCTAGGACTCTAAACCAAGTTTCATGCAACATGAGTGCTTATAAGTGTCTCAATGAGCTTTGTACTAGTTTGACGAACTTATGAAACATCTAACAACGCGTTTCTAGGACTTTAAACCATGTTTCATGCAACATGAGTGCTTATAAGTGTCTCAATGAGCTTTGTACTTGTTTGACGAACTTATGAAACATCTCACAATGCGTTTCTAGGACTCTAAACCAAGTTTCATGCAACATGAGTGCTTATAAGTGGCTCAATGATCTTTGCACTAGTTTGACGAACTTATGAAACATCTAACAACGCGTTTCTAGGACTCTAAACCAAGTTTCATGCAACATGAGTACTTATAAGTGTCTCAATGAGCTTTGTACTTGTTTGACGAACTTATGAAACATCTAACAACGCGTTTCTAGGACTCTAAACCAAGTTTCATGCAACATTAGTGCTTATAAGTGGCTCAATAATCTTTGCACTAGTTTGACGAACTTATGAAAAATCTAACAACGCCTTTCTAGGACTTTAAACAAAATTTCATGCAACATGAGTGATTATAAGTGTCTCAATGAGTTTTGTACAAGTTTGACGAACTTATGAAACATCTAACAACGCGTTTCTAGGACTCTAAACCAAGTTTCATGCAACATGAGTACTTATAAGTGTCTCAATGAGCTTTGTACTTGTTTGACGAACTTATGAAACATCTAACAACGCGTTTCTAGGACTCTAAACCAAGTTTCATGAAACATGAGTGCTTATAAGTGTCTCAATGAGCTTTGTACAAGTTTGACGAACTTATGAAACATCTAACAACGCCTTTCTAGGACTCTAAACCAAGTTTCATGAAACATGAGTGCTTATAAGTGTCTCAATGATCTTTGCACTAGTTTGATGAACTTATGAAACAACTAACAACGCCTTTCTAGGACTCTAAACCAAGTTTCATGCAACATGAGTGCTTATAAGTGTCTCAATGAGCTTTGTACTAGTTTGACGAAATTATGAAACAACTAACAACGCCTTTCTAGGACTCTAAACCAAGTTTCATGCAACATGAGTGCTTATAAGTGTCTCAATAAGCTTTGTACTTGTTTGACGAACTTATGAAACATCTCACAACGCGTTTCTAGGACTCTAAACCAAGTTTCATGCAACATGAGTGCTTATAAGTGGCTCAATGAGCTTTGTACTAGTTTGACGAACTTATGAAACATCTAACAACGCGTTTCTAGGACTTTAAACCAAGTTTCATGCAACATGAGTGCTTATAAGTGTCTCAATGAGCTTTGTACTTGTTTGACGAACTTATGAAACATCTCACAATGCGTTTCTAGGACTCTAAACCAAGTTTCATGCAACATGAGTGCTTATAAGTGGCTCAATGATCTTTGCACTAGTTTGACGAACTTATGAAACATCTAACAACGCGTTTCTAGGACTCTAAACCAAGTTTCATGCAACATGAGTACTTATAAGTGTCTCAATGAGCTTTGTATTTGTTTGACGAACTTATGAAACATCTAACAACGCGTTTCTAGGACTCTAAACCAAGTTTCATGCAACATTAGTGCTTATAAGTGGCTCAATAATCTTTGCACTAGTTTGACGAACTTATGAAAAATCTAACAACGCGTTTCTAGGACTTTAAACAAAATTTCATGCAACATGAGTGATTATAAGTGTCTTAATGAGTTTTGTACAAGTTTGACGAACTTATGAAACATCTAACAACGCGTTTCTAGGACTCTAAACCAAGTTTCATGCAACATGAGTACTTATAAGTGTCTCAATGAGCTTTGTACTTGTTTGACGAACTTATGAAACATCTAAAAACGCGTTTCTAGGACTCTAAACCAAGTTTCATGAAACATGAGTGCTTATAAGTGTCTCAATGAGCTTTGTACAAGTTTTACGAACTTATGAAACATCTAACAACGCCTTTCTAGGACTCTAAACCAAGTTTCATGAAACATGAGTGCTTATAAGTGTCTCAATGATCTTTGCACTAGTTTGATGAACTTATGAAACAACTAACAACGCCTTTCTAGGACTCTAAACCAAGTTTCATGCAACATGAGTGCTTATAAGTGTCTCAATAAGCTTTGTACTAGTTTGACGAAATTATGAAACAACTAACAACGCCTTTCTAGGACTTTAAACCAAGTTTCATGCAACATGAGTGCTTATAAGTGTCTCAATAAGCTTTGTACTTGTTTGACGAACTTATGAAACATCTCACAACGCGTTTCTAGGACTCTAAACCAAGTTTCATGCAACATGAGTGCTTATAAGTGGCTCAATGATCTTTGCACTAGTTTGACGAACTTATGAAAAATCTAAGAACGCGTTACTAGGACTTTAAACCAAATTTCATGCAACATGAGTGATTATAAGTGTCTCAATGAGTTTTGTACAAGTTTGACGAACTTATGAAACGTCTAACAACGCGTTTCTAGGACTCTAAACCAAGTTTCATGCAACATGAGTGCTTATAAGTGTCTCAATGAGCTTTGTACTAGTATGAAGAACTTATGAAACATCTAACAACGCCTTTCTAGGACTTTAAACCAAGTTTCATGCAACATGAGTGTTTATAAGTGTCTCAATGAGCTTTGTTCTAGTTTGACGAACTTATGAAACATCTAACAACGCGTTTCTAGGACTCTAAACCAAGTTTCATGCATCATGAGTGCTTATAAGTGTCTCAATGAGCTTTGTACTAGTTTGACAAAATTATGAAACAACTAACAACGCCTTTCTAGGACTCTAAACTAAGTTTCATGCAACATGAGTGCTTATAAGTGGCTCAATGATCTTTGCACTAGTTTGACGAACTTATGAAACATCTAAAAAGCGTTTCTAGGACTCTAAACCAAGTTTCATGCAACATGAGTGCTTATAAGTGTCTAAATGAGCTTTGTACTAGTTTGAAGAACTTATGAAACATCTAACAACTCGTTTCTAGGACTTTAAACCAAGTTTCATGCAACATGAGTGTTTAGAAGTGTCTCAATGAGCTTTGTTCTAGTTTGACGAACTTATGAAACATCTAACAACGCGTTTCTAGGACTCTAAACCAAGTTTCATGCATCTTGAGTGCTTATAAGTGTCTCAATGAGCTTTGTACTTGTTTGACAAACTTATGAAACATCTAACAACGCGTTTCTAGGACTCTAAACCAAGTTTCATGCAACATGAGGGCTTATAAGTGGCTCAATGATCTTTGCACTAGTTTGACGAACTTATGAAACAACTAACAACGCCTTTCTAGGACTCTAAACCAAGTTTCATGCAACATGAGTGCTTATAACTGTCTCAATGAGCTTTGTACTAGTTTGACGAACTTTCGAAACATCTAACAACGCGTTTCTAGGACTTTAAACCAAGTTTCATGCAACATGAGTGCTTATAAGTGTCTCAATGAGCTTTGTACTTGTTTGAAGAACTTATGAAACATCTCACAACGCGTTTCTAGGACTCTAAACCAAGTTTCATGCAACATGAGTGCTTATAAGTGTCTCAATGATCTTTGCACTAGTTTGACGAACTTATGAAAAATCTAATAACGCGTTTCTAGGACTTTAAGCCAAATTTCATGCAACATGAGTGATTATAAGTGTCTCAATGAGTTTTGTACAAGTTTGAAGAACTTATGAAACATCTAACAACGCGGTTTCTAGGACTCTAAACAAAGTTTCATGCATAGTGAGTGCTTATAAGTGTCTCAATGAGCTTTGTACTAGTTTGACGAAATTATGAAACAACTAACAACGCCTTTCTAGGACTCTAAACTAAGTTTCATGCAACATGAGTGCTTATAAGTGGCTCAATGATCTTTGCACTAGTTTGACGAACTTATGAAACATCTAACAACGCGTTTCTAGGACTCTAAACCAAGTTTCATGCAACATGAGTGCTTATAAGTGGCTCAATGATCTTTGCACTATTTTGACGAACTTATGAAACAACTAACAACGCCTTTCTAGGACTCTAAACCAAGTTTCATGCAACATGAGTGCTTATAAGTGTCTCAATGAGCTTTGTACTAGTTTGACGAAATTATGAAACAACTAACAACGCCTTTCTAGGACTTTAAACCAAGTTTCATGCAACATGAGTGCTTATAAGTGTCTCAATGATCTTTGCACTAGTTTGACGAACTTATGAAACATCTAACAACGCGTTTATAGGACTCTAAACCAAGTTTCATGCAACATGAGTGCTTATAAGTGTCTCAATGAGCTTTGTACTAGTTTGACGAACTTATGTAACATCTAACAACGCGTTTCTAGGAGTCTTAACAAAGTTGCATTCAAGATGAGTGCATATAAGTGTCTCAATGAGCGTTGTACAAGTTGAACGAACTTATGAAACATCTAACAACGCGTTGCTAGGATTCAAAACCAAGTTTCATGCAACATGAGTGCTTATAAGTGTCTCAATGAGCTTTGTACTTGTTTGACGAACTTATGAAACATCTAACAACGCGTTTCTAGGACTCTAAACCAAGTTTCATGCAACATGAGTGCTTATAAGTGGCTCAATGACGTTTGTACTAGTTTGACGAACTTATGAAACATCTAACAACGCGGTTTCTAGGACTCTAAACCAAGTTACATGCAACATGAGTGCTTATAAATGTTTCAATGAGCTTTGTACTAGTTTGACGAACTTATGAAAAATCTAACAACGCGTTTCTAGGACTCTAAACCATGTTTCATGCAACATGAATGCTTATAAGTGTCTCAATGAGCTTTGTACTAGTTTGACGAACTTATGAAACATCTAACAACGCGTTTCTAGGAGTCTTAACAAGGTTTCATTCAACATGAGTGCATATAAGTGTATGAATGAGCTTTGTACAAGTTTGACGAACTTATGAAACATCTAACAACGCGTTTCTAGGACTCTAAAACAAGTTTCATGCAACATTACTGCTTATAAGTGTCTCAATGAGCTTTGTACTTGTTTGACGAACTTATGAAACATCTAACAACGCGTTTCTAGGACTCTAAACCAAGTTTCATGCAACATGAGTGCTTATAAGTGGCTCAATGAGCTTTGTCCTAGTTTGTCGAACTTATGAAACATCTAACAACGCGTTTCTAGGATTCAAAACCAAGTTTTATGCAACATGAGTGCTTATAAGTGTCTCAATGATCTTTGTACTTGTTTAACGAACTTATGAAACATCTAACAAAACATTTCTAGGACTCTAAACCAAGTTTCATGCAACATGAGTGCTTATAAGTGGCTCAATGAACTTTGTACTAGTTTTACGAACTTATGAAACATCTAACAACGCGGTTTCTAGGACTCTAAACCAAGTAACATGCAACATGAGTGCTAATAAATGTTTCAATGAGCTTTGTACTAGTTTAACGAACTTATGAAACATCTAACAACGCGTTTCTAGGAGTCTTAACAAAGTTGCATTCAAGATGAGTGCATATAAGTGTCTCAATGAGCTTTGTACAAGTTTAACGAACTTATGAAACATCTAACAACGCGTTTCTAGGATTCAAAACCAAGTTTCATGCAACATGAGTGCTTATAAGTGTCTCAATGAGCTTTGTACTTGTTTGACGAACTTATGAAACATCTAATAACGCGTTTCTAGGACTCTAAACAAAGTTTCATGCAACATGACTGCTTATAAGTGTCTCAACGAGCTTTGTAATTTTTTGAAGAACTTATGAAACATCTAACAACGCGTTTTTAGGACTCTAAACCAAGTTTCATGCAACATGAGTGCTTATAAGTGGCTCAATGAGCTTTGTACTAGTTTGATGAAATTATGGAACATCTAACAACGCGGTTTCTAGGATTCTAAACCAAGTTTCATGAACCATGAATGCTTATAAGTGTCTCAATGAGCTTTGTACTAGTTTGGCGAATTTATGAAACATCTAATAACGCCTTTCTAGGACTCTAAACCAAGTTTCATGCAACATGAGTGCTTATAAGTGTCTCAATGAGATTTGTACAAGTTTGAAGAATTTATGAAACATCTAACAACGTGTTTCTAGGACTCTAAACCAAGTTTCATGCAACATGAGTGCTTATAAGTGTCTCAATGAGCTTTGTACAAGTTTGACGAACTTATGAAACAACTAACAACTCCTTTCTAGGACTCTAAACCGAGTTTCATGCTAAATGATTGCTTATAAGTTCCTCAATGAGCTTTGTACAAGTTTGACGAAGTTATGAAACATCTAACAACGCGTTTCTAGGACTCTAAACCAAGTTTCATGCAACATGAGTACTTATAAGTGTCTCAATGAGCTTTGTACTTCTTTGACGAACTTATGAAACATCTAACAACGCATTTCTAGGACTCTAAACCAAGTTTCATGCAACATCAATACTTATAAGTGTCTCAATGAGCTTTGTACTAGTTTGACGAACTTATGAAACATCTAACAACGCGTTTCTAGGAGTCTTAACCAAGTTTCATTCAACATGAGTGCATATAAGTGTCTCAATGAGCTTTGTACAAGTTTGACGAACTTATGAAACATCTAACAACGCGTTTCTAGGACTCTAAACCAAGTTTCATGCAACATGACTGCTTATAAGTGTCTCAATGAGCTTTGTACTTGTTTGACGAACTTATGAATCATCTAACAACGCGTTTCTAGGACTCTAAACCAAGTTTCATGCAACATGAGTGCTTATAAGTGGCTCAATGAGCTTTTTCCTAGTTTGTCGAACTTATGAAACATCTAACAACGCGTTTCTAGGATTCAAAACAAAGTTTTATGCAACATCAGTGCTTATAAGTGTCTCAATGAGCTTTGTACAAGTTTGACGAACTTATGAAACATCTAACAACTCGTTTCTAGGACTTTAAACCAAGTTTCATGAAACATTAGTGCTTATAAGTGTCTCAATGAGCTTTGTACTAGTTTGATGAACTTATGAAACATCTAACAACGCGTTTCTAGGAATTTAAACCAAGTTTCATGCAACATGAGTGCTTATAAGTGTCTCAATGAGCTTTGTACAAGTTTGAAGAACTTATGAAACATCTAACAACGTGGTTGCTAGGACTCTAAACCAAGTTTCATGCAACATGAGTTCTTATAAGTGTCTCAATGAGATTTGTACAAGTTTGACGAACTTATGAAACAACTAACAACGCCATTCTAGGACTCTAAACCAAGTTTCATGCTACATGATTGCTTATAAGTTCCTCAATGAGTTTTGTACAAGTTTGACGAACTTATAAAACATCTAACAACGCGTTTCTAGGACTCTAAACCAAGTTTCATGCAACATGAGTGCTTATAAGTGTCTCAATGAGCTTTGTACTTGTTTGACGAACTTATGAAACATCTAACAACGCGTTTCTAGGAGTCTTAACAAAGTTGCATTCAACATGAGTGCATATAAGTGTCTCAATGAGCTTTGTACTTGTTTGACGAACTTATGAAACATGTAACAACGCGTTTCTAGAACTCTAAACCAAGTTTCATGCAACATGAGTGCTTATAAGTGGCTCAATGAGCTTTGTACTAGTTTGAGGAACTTATGGAACATCTAACAACGCGGTTTCTAATATTGTAAACCAATTTTCATGCAACATTAGTGCTTAGAAGTGTCTCAATGAGTTTTGTACTAGTTTGACGAACTTATGAAACATCTAACAACGCGTTTATAGGACTCTAAACAAAGTTTCATGCAACATGAGTGCTTATAAGTGTATCAATGAGCTTTGTACTAGTTTGACGAACTTATGAAACATCTAACAACGCGTTTCTAGGAGTCTTAACAAAGTTGCATTCAACATGAGTGCATATAAGTGTCTCAATGAGCTTTGTACTTGTTTGACGAACTTATGAAACATGTAACAACGCGTTTCTAGAACTCTAAACCAAGTTTCATGCAACATGAGTGCTTATAAGTGGCTCAATGAGCTTTGTCCTAGTTTGTCGAACTTATGAAACATCTAACAACGCGATTTCTAAGACTCTAAACCAAGTTTCATGAACCATGAATGCTTATAAGTGTCTCAATGAGCTTTGTATTAGTTTGGCGAATTTATGAAACATCTAATAACATCTTTCTAGGACTCTAAACCAAGTTTCATGCAACATGACTGCTTATAAGTGTCTCAATGAGCTTTGTACAAGTTTGACGAAACTTATGAAACATCTAACAACTCGTTTCTAGGACTCTAAACCAAGTTTCATGCAACATGAGTGCTTATAAGTGTCGAATGAGCTTTGTACTAGTTTGATGAACTTATGAAACATCTAACAACGCGTTTCTAGGAATTTAAACCAAGTTTCATGCAACATGAGTGCTTATAAGTGTCTCAATGAGCTTTGTACAAGTTTGAAGAACTTATGAAACATCTAACAACGTGGTTGCTAGGACTCTAACCCAAGTTTCATGCAACATGAGTGCTTATAAGTGTCTCAATGAGATTTGTACAAGTTTGACGAACTTATGAAACAACTAACAACGCCATTCTAGGACTCTAAACCAAGTTTCATGCTACATGATTGCTTATAAGTTCCTCAATGAGTTTTGTAAAAGCTTGACGAACTTATGAAACATCTAACAACGCGTTTCTAGGACTCTAAACCAAGTTTCATGCAACATGAGTGCTTATAAGTGTCTCAATGAGCTTTGTACTTGTTTGACGAACTTATGAAACATCTAACAACGCGTTTCTAGGACTCTAAACCAAGTTTCATGCAACATGAGTGCTTATAAGTGGCTCAATGAGCTTTGTACTAGTTTGAGAAACTTATGGAACATCTAACAACGCGGTTTCTAGTATTGTAAACCAATTTTCATGCAACATTAGTGCTTAGAAGTGTCTCAATGAGTTTTGTACTAGTTTGACGAACTTATGAAACATCTAACAACGCGTTTATAGGGCTCTAAACAAAGTTTCATGCAACATGAGTGCTTATAAGTGTATCAATGAGCTTTGTACTAGTTTGACGAACTTATGAAACATCTAACAACGCGTTTCTAGGAGTCTTAACAAAGTTGCATTCAACATGAGTGCATATAAGTGTCTCAATGAGCTTTGTACTTGTTTGACGAACTTATGAAACATGTAACAACGCGTTTCTAGGACTCTAAACCAAGTTTCATGCAACATGAGTGCTTATAAGTGGCTCAATGAGCTTTGTCCTAGTTTGTCGAACTTATGAAACATCTAACAACGCGATTTCTAAGACTCTAAACCAAGTTTCATGAACCATGAATGCTTATAAGTGTCTCAATGAGCTTTGTATTAGTTTGGCGAATTTATGAAACATCTAATAACGCCTTTATAGGACTCTAAACCAAGTTTCATGCAACATGAGTGCTTATAAGTGTCTCAATGAGCTTTGTACAAGTTTGACGAACTTATGAAACATCTAACAACTCGTTTCTAGGACTCTAAACCAAGTTTCATGCAACATGAGTGCTTATAAGTGTCTGAATGAGCTTTGTACTAGTTTGATGAACTTATGAAACATCTAACAACGCGTTTCTAGGAATTTAAACCAAGTTTCATGCAACATGAGTGCTTATAAGTGTCTCAATGAGCTTTGTACAAGTTTGAAGAACTTATGAAACATCTAACAACGTGGTTGCTAGGACTCTAAACCAAGTTTCATGCAACATGAGTTCTTATAAGTGTCTCAATGAGATTTGTACAAGTTTGACGAACTTATGAAACAACTAACAACGCCATTCTAGGACTCTAAACCAAGTTTCATGCTACATGATTGCTTATAAGTTCCTCAATGAGTTTTGTACAAGTTTGACGAACTTATGAAACATCTAACAACGCGTTTCTAGGACTCTAAACCAAGTTTCATGCAACATGAGTGCTTATAAGTGTCTCAATGAGCTTTGTACTTGTTTGACGAACTTATGAAACATCTAACAACGCGTTTCTAGGAGTCTTAACAAAGTTGCATTCAACATGAGTGCATATAAGTGTCTCAATGAGCTTTGTACTTGTTTGACGAACTTATGAAACATGTAACAACGCGTTTCTAGAACTCTAAACCAAGTTTCATGCAACATGAGTGCTTATAAGTGGCTCAATGAGCTTTGTACTAGTTTGAGGAACTTATGGAACATCTAACAACGCGGTTTCTAATATTGTAAACCAATTTTCATGCAACATTAGTGCTTAGAAGTGTCTCAATGAGTTTTGTACTAGTTTGACGAACTTATGAAACATCTAACAACGCGTTTATAGGACTCTAAACAAAGTTTCATGCAACATGAGTGCTTATAAGTGTATCAATGAGCTTTGTACTAGTTTGACGAACTTATGAAACATCTAACAACGCGTTTCTAGGAGTCTTAACAAAGTTGCATTCAACATGAGTGCATATAAGTGTCTCAATGAGCTTTGTACTTGTTTGACGAACTTATGAAACATGTAACAACGCGTTTCTAGAACTCTAAACCAAGTTTCATGCAACATGAGTGCTTATAAGTGGCTCAATGAGCTTTGTCCTAGTTTGTCGAACTTATGAAACATCTAACAACGCGATTTCTAAGACTCTAAACCAAGTTTCATGAACCATGAATGCTTATAAGTGTCTCAATGAGCTTTGTATTAGTTTGGCGAATTTATGAAACATCTAATAACATCTTTCTAGGACTCTAAACCAAGTTTCATGCAACATGAGTGCTTATAAGTGTCTCAATGAGCTTTGTACAAGTTTGACGAACTTATGAAACATCTAACAACTCGTTTCTAGGACTCTAAACCAAGTTTCATGCAACATGAGTGCTTATAAGTGTCTGAATGAGCTTTGTACTAGTTTGATGAACTTATGAAACATCTAACAACGCGTTTCTAGGAATTTAAACCAAGTTTCATGCAACATGAGTGCTTATAAGTGTCTCAATGAGCTTTGTACAAGTTTGAAGAACTTATGAAACATCTAACAACGTGGTTGCTAGGACTCTAACCCAAGTTTCATGCAACATGAGTGTTTATAAGTGTCTCAATGAGATTT
This sequence comes from Cochlearia excelsa, assembly GCA_963556525.1. Lineage (NCBI taxonomy): Eukaryota > Viridiplantae > Streptophyta > Magnoliopsida > Brassicales > Brassicaceae > Cochlearia > Cochlearia excelsa. The sequence goes on from CAUVZT010000050.1 coordinate 68,807, forward strand.
GTACAAGTTTGACGAACTTATGAAACAACTAACAACGCCATTCTAGGACTCTAAACCAAGTTTCATGCTACATGATTGCTTATAAGTTCCTCAATGAGTTTTGTAAAAGCTTGACGAACTTATGAAACATCTAACAACGCGTTTCTAGGACTCTAAACCAAGTTTCATGCAACATGAGTGCTTATAAGTGTCTCAATGAGCTTTGTACTTGTTTGACGAACTTATGAAACATCTAACAACGCGTTTCTAGGACTCTAAACCAAGTTTCATGCAACATGAGTGCTTATAAGTGGCTCAATGAGCTTTGTACTAGTTTGAGGAACTTATGGAACATCTAACAACGCGGTTTCTAGTACTGTAAACCAATTTTCATGCAACATTAGTGCTTAGAAGTGTCTCAATGAGTTTTGTACTAGTTTGACGAACTTATGAAACATCTAACAACGCGTTTATAGGACTCTAAACAAAGTTTCATGCAACTTGAGTGCTTATAAGTGTATCAATGAGCTTTGTACTAGTTTGACGAACTTATGAAACATCTAACAACGCGTTTCTAGGAGTCTTAACAAAGTTGCATTCAACATGTGTGCATATAAGTGTCTCAATAAGCTTTGTACTTGTTTGACGAACTTATGAAACATCTAACAACCCGTTTCTAGGACTCTAAACCAAGTTTCATGCAACATGAGTGCTTATAAGTGGCTCAATGAGCTTTGTCCTAGTTTGTCGAACTTATGAAACATCTAACAACGCGATTTCTAAGACTCTAAACCAAGTTTCATGAACCATGAATGCTTATAAGTGTCTCAATGAGCGTTGTATTAGTTTGGCGAATTTATGAAACATCTAATAACGCCTTTCTATGACTCTAAACCAAGTTTCATGCAACATAAGTGCTTATAAGTGTCTCAATGAGCTTTGTACAAGTTTGACGAACTTATGAAACATCTAACAACTCGTTTCTAGGACTATAAACCAAGTTTCATGCAACATGAGTGCTTATAAGTGTTTGAATGAGCTTTGTACTAGTTTGATGAACTTATGAAACATCTAACAACGCGTTTCTAGGAATTTAAACCAAGTTTCATGCAACATGAGTGCTTATAAGTGTCTCAATGAGCTTTGTACAAGTTTGAAGAACTTATGAAACATCTAACAACGTGGTTGCTAGGACTCTAACCCAAGTTTCATGCAACATGAGTGCTTATAAGTGTCTCAATGAGATTTGTACAAGTTTGACGAACTTATGAAACAACTAACAACTCCTTTCTAGGACTCTAAACCAAGTTTCATGCTACATGATTGCTTATAAGTCCCCTCAATGAGCTTTGTACAAGTTTGACGAACTTATGAAACATCTAACAACGCGGTTTCTAGGACTCTAAACCAAGTTACATGCAACATGAGTGCTTATAAATGTTTCAATGAGCTTTGTACTAGTTTGACGAACTTATGAAAAATCTAACAACGCGTTTCTAGGACTCTAAACCAAGTTTCATGCAACATGAATGCTTATAAGTGTCTCAATGAGCTTTGTACTAGTTTGACGAACTTATGAAACATCTAACAACGTGTTTCTAGGAGTCTTAACCAAGTTTCATTCAACATGAGTGCATATAAGTGTCTCAATGAGTTTTGTACAAGTTTAACGAACTTATGAAACATCTAACAACGCGTTTATAGGACTCTAAACCAAGTTTCATGCAACATGAGTGCTTATAAGTGTCTCAATAAGCTTTGTACTAGTTTGACGAACTTATGAAACATCTAACAACGCGTTTCTAGGAGTCTTAACAAAGTTGCATTCAAGATGAGTGCATATAAGTGTCTCAATGAGCTTTGTACAAGTTGAACGAACTTATGAAACATCTAACAACGCGTTTCTAGGATTCAAAACCAAGTTTCATGCAACATGAGTGCTTATAAGTGTCTCAATGAGCTTTGTACTTGTTTGACGAACTTATGAAACATCTAACAACGCGTTTCTAGGACTCTAAACCAAGTTTCATGCAACATGAGTGCTTATAAGTGGCTCAATGAAGTTTGTACTAGTTTGACGAACTTATGAAACATCTAACAACGCGGTTTCTAGGACTCTAAACCAAGTTACATGCAACATGAGTGCTTATAAATGTTTCAATGAGCTTTGTACTAGTTTGACGAACTTATGAAAAATCTAACAACGCGTTTCTAGGACTCTAAACCAAGTTTAATGCAACATGAATGCTTATAAGTGTCTCAATGAGCTTTGTACTAGTTTGACGAACTTATGAAACATCTAACAACGCGTTTCTAGGAGTCTTAACCAAGTTTCATTCAACATGAGTGCATATAAGTGTCTCAATGAGCTTTGTGCAAGTTTGACGAACTTATGAAACATCTAACAACGCGTTTCTAGGACTCTAAACCAAGTTTCATGCAACATTACTGCTTATAAGTGTCTCAATGAGCTTTGTACTTATTTGACGAACTTATGAAACATCTAACAACGCGTTTCTAGGACTCTAAACCAGGTTTCATGCAACATGAGTTCTTATAAGTGGCTCAATGAGCTTTGTCCTAGTTTGTCGAACTTTTGAAACATCTAACAACGCGTTTCTAGGATTCAAAACCAAGTTTTATGCAACATGAGTGCTTATAAGTGTCTCAATGAGCTTTGTACTTGTTTGACGAACTTATGAAATATCTAACAAAGCTTTTCTTGGACTCTAAACCAAGTTTCATGCAACATGAGTGCTTATAAGTGGCTCAATGAAACTTTGTACTAGTTTTACGAACTTATGAAACATCTAACAACGCGGTTTCTAGGACTCTAAACCAAGTTACATGCAACATGAGTGCTAATAAATGTTTCAATGAGCTTTGTAGTAGTTTGACGAACTTATGAAACATCTAACAACGCGTTTCTAGGAGTCTTAACAAAGTTGCATTCAAGATGAGTGCATATAAGTGTCTCAATGAGCTTTGTACAAGTTTAACGAACTTATGAAACATGTAACAACGCGTTTCTAGGATTCAAAACCAAGTTTCATGCAACATGAGTGCTTATGAATGTCTCAATGAGCTTTGTACTTGTTTGACGAACTTATGAAACATCTAACAACGCGTTTCTAGGACTCTAAACCAAGTTTCATGCAACATGACTGCTTATAAGTGTCTCAACGAGGTTTGTAATTGTTTGACAAACTTATGAAACATCTAACAACGCGTTTTTAGGACTCTAAACCAAGTTTCATGCAACATGAGTGCTTATAAGTGGCTCAATGAGCTTTGTACTAGTTTGATGAACTTATGGAACATCTAACAACGCGGTTTCTATGACTCTAAACCAAGTTTCATGAACCATGAATGCTTATAAGTGTCTCAATGAGCTTTGTACTAGTTTCGCGAATTTATGAAACATCTAATAACGCCTTTCTAGGACTCTAAACCAAGTTTCATGCAACATGAGTGCTTATAAGTGTCTCAATGAGCTTTGTACAAGTTTGACGAACTTATGAAACATCTAACAACTCGTTTCTAGGACTCTAAACCAAGTTTCATGCAACATGACTGCTTATAAGTGTCTCAATGAGCTTTGTACTTGTTTGACGAACTTATGAAACATCTAACAACGTGTTTCTAGGACTCTAAACCAAGTTTCATGCAACATGAGTGCTTATAAGTGTCTCAATGAGGTTTGTACAAGTTTGACGAACTTATGAAACAACTAACAACTCCTTTCTAGGACTCTAAACCAAGTTTCATGCTACATGATTGCTTATAAGTTCCTCAATGAGCTTTGTACAAGTTTGACGAAGTTATGAAACATCTAACAACGCGTTTCTAGGACTCTAAACCAAGTTTCATGCAACATGAGTACTTATAAGTGTCTCAATGAGCTTTGTACTTGTTTGACGAACTTATGAAACATCTAACAACGCATTTCTAGGACTCTAAACCAAGTTTCATGCAACATGAATGCTTATAAGTGTCTCAATGAGCTTTGTACTAGTTTGACGAACTTATGAAACATCTAACAACGCGTTTCTAGGAGTCTTAACCAAGTTGCATTCAACATGAGTGCATATAAGTGTCTCAATGAGCTTTGTACAAGTTTGACGAACTTATGAAACATCTAACAACGCGTTTCTAGGACTCTAAACCAAGTTTCATGCAACATGACTGCTTATAAGTGTCTCAATGAGCTTTGTACTTGTTTGACGAACTTATGAAACATCTAACAACGCGTTTCTAGGACTCTAAACTAAGTTTTATGCAACATGAGTGCTTATAAGTGGCTCAATGAGCTTTGTCCTAGTTTGTCGAACTTATGAAACATCTAACAACGCGTTTCTAGGATTCAAAACCAAGTTTTATGCAACATGAGTGCTTATAAGTGTCTCAATGAGCTTTGTACTTGTTTGACGAACTTATGAAACATCTAACAACGCGTTTCTAGGACTCTAAACCAAGTTTCATGCAACATGAGTGCTTATAAGTGGCTCAATGAGCTTTGTACTAGTTTGAGGAACTTATGGAACATCTAACAACGCGGTTTCTAGTATTGTAAACCAATTTTCATGCAACATTAGTGCTTAGAAGTGTCTCAATGAGTTTTGTACTAGTTTGACGAACTTATGAAACATCTAACAACGCGTTTATAGGACTCTAAACAAAGTTTCATGCAACATGAGTGCTTATAAGTGTATCAATGAGCGTTGTACTAGTTTGACGAACTTATGAAACATCTAACAACGCGTTTCTAGGAGTCTTAACAAAGTTGCATTCAACATGAGTGCATATAAGTGTCTCAATGAGCTTTGTACTTGTTTGACGAACTTATGAAACATGTAACAACGCGTTTCTAGGACTCTAAACCAAGTTTCATGCAACATGAGTGCTTATAAGTGGCTCAATGAGCTTTGTCCTAGTTTGTCGAACTTATGAAACATCTAACAACGCGATTTCTAAGACTCTAAACCAAGTTTCATGAACCATGAATGCTTATAAGTGTCTCAATGAGCTTTGTATTAGTTTGGCGAATTTATGAAACATCTAATAACGCCTTTATAGGACTCTAAACCAAGTTTCATGCAACATGAGTGCTTATAAGTGTCTCAATGAGCTTTGTACAAGTTTGACGAACTTATGAAACATCTAACAACTCGTTTCTAGGACTCTAAACCAAGTTTCATGCAACATGAGTGCTTATAAGTGTCTGAATGAGCTTTGTACTAGTTTGATGAACTTATGAAACATCTAACAACGCGTTTCTAGGAATTTAAACCAGGTTTCATGCAACATGAGTGCTTATAAGTGTCTCAATGAGCTTTGTACAAGTTTGAAGAACTTATGAAACATCTAACAACGTGGTTGCTAGGACTCTAACCCAAGTTTCATGCAACATGAGTGCTTATAAGTGTCTCAATGAGATTTGTACAAGTTTGACGAACTTATGAAACAACTAACAACTCCTTTCTAGGACTCTAAACCAAGTTTCATGCTACATGATTGCTTATAAGTTCCTCAATGAGCTTTGTACAAGTTTGCCGAACTTATGAAACATCTAACAACGCGTTTCTAGGACTCTAAACCAAGTTTCATGCAACATGAGTACTTATAAGTGTCTCAATGAACTTTGTACTTGTTTGACGAACTTATGAAACATCTAACAACGCATTTCTAGGACTCTAAACCAAGTTTCATGCAACATGAATGCTTATAAGTGTCTCAATGAGCTTTGAACTAGTTTGACGAACTTATGAAACATCTAACAACGCGTTTCTAGGAGTCTTAACCAAGTTTCATTCAACATGAGTGCATATAAATGTCTCAATGAGCTTTGTACAAGTTTGACGAACTTATGAAACATCTAACAACGCGTTTCTAGGACAATAAACCAAGTTTCATGCAACATGACTGCTTATAAGTGTCTCAATGAGCTTTGTACTTGTTTGACGAACTTATGAAACATCTAACAACGCGTTTCTAGGACTCTAAACCAAGTTTCATGCAACATGAGTGCTTATAAGTGGCTCAATGAGCTTTGTCCTAGTTTTTCGAACTTATGAAACATCTAACAACGCGTTTCTAGGATTCAAAACCAAGTTTTATGCAACATGAGTGCTTATAAGTGTCTCAATGAGCTTTGTACTTGTTTGACGAACTTATGAAACATCTAACAACGCGTTTCTAGGACTCTAAACCAAGTTTCATGCAACATGAGTGCTTATAAGTGGCTCAATGAACTTTGTACTAGTTTTACGAACTTATGAAACATCTAACAACGCGGTTTCTAGGACTCTAAACCAAGTTACATGCAACATGAGTGCATATAAGTGTCTCAATGAGCTTTGTACAAGTTTGACGAACTTATGAAACATCTAACATCGCGTTTCTAGGACTCTAAACCAAGTTTCATGCAACATGACTGCTTATAAGTGTCTCAACGAGCTTTGTACTTGTTTGACGAACTTATGAAACATCTAACAACGCGTTTCTAGGACTCTAAACCAAGTTTCACTCAACATGAGTGCTTATAAGTGGCTCAATGAGCTTTGTCCTAGTTTGTCGAACTTATGAAACATCTAACAACGCGATTTCTAAGACTCTAAACCAAGTTTCATGAACCATGAATGCTTATAAGTGTCTCAATGAGCTTTGAACTAGTTTGGCGAATTTATGAAACATCTAATAACGCCTTTCTAGGACTCTAAACCAAGTTTCATGCAACATGAGTGCTTATAAGTGTCTCAATGAGCTTTGTACAAGTTTGACGAACTTATGAAACATCTAACAACGCGTTTCTAGGACTCTAAACCAAGTTTCATGCAACATCACTGCTTATAAGTGTCTCAATGAGCTTTGTACTTGTTTGACGAACTTATGAAACATCTAACAACGCGTTTCTAGGACTATAAACCAAGTTTCATGCAACATGAGTGCTTATAAGTGGCTCAATGAGCTTTGTCCTAGTTTGTCGAACTTATGAAACATCTAACAACGCGTTTCTAGGATTCAAAACCAAGTTTTATGCAACATGAGTGCTTATAAGTGTCTCAATGAGCTTTTACTTGTTTGACGAACTTATGAAACATCTAACAACGCGTTTCTAGGATTCTAAACCAAGTTTCATGCAACATGAGTGCTTATAAGTGGCTCAATGAACTTTGTACTAGTTTTACGAACTTATGAAACATCTAACAACGCGGTTTCTAGGACTCTAAACCAAGTTACATGCAACATGAGTGCTTATAAATGTTTCAATGAGCTTTGTACTAGTTTGACGAACTTATGAAAAATCTAACAACGCGTTTCTAGGACTCTAAACCAAGTTTCATGCAACATGAATGCTTATAAGTGTCTCAGTGAGCTTTGTACTAGTTTAACGAACTTATGAAACATCTAACAACGCGTTTCTAGGAGTCTTAACCAAGTTTCATTCAACATGAGTGCATATAAGTGTCTCAATGAGCTTTGTACAAGTTTGACGAACTTATGAAACATCTAACAACGCGTTTCTAGGACTCTAAACCAAGTTTCATGCAACATGATTGCTTATAAGTGGCTCAATGAGCTTTGTACTTGTTTGACGAACTTATGAAACATCTAACAACGCGTTTCTAGGACTCTAAACCAAGTTTCATGCAACATGATTGCTTATAAGTGTCTCAACGAGCTTTGTACTTGTTTGACGAACTTATGAAACATCTAACAACGCGTTTCTAGGACTCTAAACCAAGTTTCACGCAACATGATTGCTTATAAGTGGCTCAATGAGCTTTGTCCTAGTTTGACGAACTTATGAAACATCTAACAACGCGTTTTCTAAAACTCTAAACCAAGTTTTATGAACCATGAATGCTTATAAGTGTCTTAATGAGCTTTGAACTAGTTTGGCGAATTTATGAAACATCTAATAACGCCTTTCTAGGACTCTAAACCTAGTTTCATGTAACATGAGTGCTTATAAGTGTCTCAATGAGCTTTGTACTAGTTTGATGAACTTATGAAACATCTAACAACGCGTTTCTAGGAATTTAAACCAAGTTTCATGCAACATGAGTGCTTATAAGTGTCTCAATGAGCTTTGTACAAGTTTGAAGAACTTATGAAACATCTAACAACGTGGTTGCTAGGACTCTAAACCAAGTTTCATGCAACATGAGTTCTTATAAGTGTCTCAATGAGATTTGTACAAGTTTGACGAACTTATGAAACAACTAACAACGCCATTCTAGGACTCTAAACCAAGTTTCATGCTACATGATTGCTTATAAGTTCCTCAATGAGCTTTGTACAAGTTTGACGAACTTATGAAACATCTAACAACGCGTTTCTAGGACTCTAAACCAAGTTTCATGCAACATGAGTGCTTATAAGTGTCTCAATGAGCTTTGTACTTGTTTGATGAACTTATGAAACATCTAACAACGCGTTTCTAGGACTCTAAACCAAGTTTCAAGCAACATGAGTGCTTATAAGTGGCTCAATGAGCTTTGTACTAGTTTGATGAACTTATGGAACATCTAACAACGCGGTTTCTAGTACTCTGTAAACCAATTTTCATGCAACATTAGTGCTTAGAAGTGTCTCAATGAGTTTTGTACTAGTTTGACGAACTTATGAAACATCTAACAACGCGTTTATAGGACTCTAAACAAAGTTTCATGCAACATGAGTGCTTATAAGTGTATCAATGAGCTTTGTACTAGTTTGACGAACTTATGAAACATCTAACAACGCGTTTCTAGGAGTCTTAACAAAGTTGCATTCAACATGAGTGCATATATGTGTCTCAATAAGCTTTGTACTTGTTTGACGAACTTATGAAACATCTAACAACCCGTTTCTAGGACTCTAAACCAAGTTTCATGCAACATGAGTGCTTATAAGTGGCTCAATGAGCTTTGTCCTAGTTTGTCGAACTTATGAAACATCTAACAACGCGATTTCTAAGACTCTAAACCAAGTTTCATGAACCATGAATGCTTATAAGTGTCTCAATGAGCGTTGTATTAGTTTGGCGAATTTATGAAACATCTAATAACGCCTTTCTATGACTCTAAACCAAGTTTCATGCAACATAAGTGCTTATAAGTGTCTCAATGAGCTTTGTACAAGTTTGACGAACTTATGAAACATCTAACAACTCGTTTCTAGGACTATAAACCAAGTTTCATGCAACATGAGTGCTTATAAGTGTTTGAATGAGCTTTGTACTAGTTTGATGAACTTATGAAACATCTAACAACGCGTTTCTAGGAATTTAAACCAAGTTTCATGCAACATGAGTGCTTATAAGTGTCTCAATGAGCTTTGTACAAGTTTGAAGAACTTATGAAACATCTAACAACGTGGTTGCTAGGACTCTAACCCAAGTTTCATGCAACATGAGTGCTTATAAGTGTCTCAATGAGATTTGTACAAGTTTGACGAACTTATGAAACAACTAACAACTCCTTTCTAGGACTCTAAACCAAGTTTCATGCTACATGATTGCTTATAAGTCCCTCAATGAGCTTTGTACAAGTTTGACGAACTTATGAAACATCTAACAACGCGGTTTCTAGGACTCTAAACCAAGTTACATGCAACATGAGTGCTTATAAATGTTTCAATGAGCTTTGTACTAGTTTGACGAACTTATGAAAAATCTAACAACGCGTTTCTAGGACTCTAAACCAAGTTTCATGCAACATGAATGCTTATAAGTGTCTCAATGAGCTTTGTACTAGTTTGACGAACTTATGAAACATCTAACAACGTGTTTCTAGGAGTCTTAACCAAGTTTCATTCAACATGAGTGCATATAAGTGTCTCAATGAGTTTTGTAAAGGTTTAACGAACTTATGAAACATCTAACAACGCGTTTATAGGACTCTAAACCAAGTTTCATGCAACATGAGTGCTTATAAGTGTCTCAATAAGCTTTGTACTAGTTTGACGAACTTATGAAACATCTAACAACGCGTTTCTAGGAGTCTTAACAAAGTTGCATTCAAGATGAGTGCATATAAGTGTCTCAATGAGCTTTGTACAAGTTGAACGAACTTATGAAACATCTAACAACGCGTTTCTAGGATTCAAAACCAAGTTTCATGCAACATGAGTGCTTATAAGTGTCTCAATGAGCTTTGTACTTGTTTGACGAACTTATGAAACATCTAACAACGCGTTTCTAGGACTCTAAACCAAGTTTCATGCAACATGAGTGCTTATAAGTGGCTCAATGAAGTTTGTACTAGTTTGACGAACTTATGAAACATCTAACAACGCGGTTTCTAGGACTCTAAACCAAGTTACATGCAACATGAGTGCTTATAAATGTTTCAATGAGCTTTGTACTAGTTTGACGAACTTATGAAAAATCTAACAACGCGTTTCTAGGACTCTAAACCAAGTTTAATGCAACATGAATGCTTATAAGTGTCTCAATGAGCTTTGTACTAGTTTGACGAACTTATGAAACATCTAACAACGTGTTTCTAGGAGTCTTAACCAAGTTTCATTCAACATGAGTGCATATAAGTGTCTCAATGAGCTTTGTGCAAGTTTGACGAACTTATGAAACATCTAACAACGCGTTTCTAGGACTCTAAACCAAGTTTCATGCAACATTACGCTTATAAGTGTCTCAATGAGCTTTGTACTTATTTGACGAACTTATGAAACATCTAACAACGCGTTTCTAGGACTCTAAACCAGGTTTCATGCAACATGAGTTCTTATAAGTGGCTCAATGAGCTTTGTCCTAGTTTGTCGAACTTTTGAAACATCTAACAACGCGTTTCTAGGATTCAAAACCAAGTTTTATGCAACATGAGTGCTTATAAGTGTCTCAATGAGATTTGTACTTGTTTGACGAACTTATGAAATATCTAACAAAGCTTTTCTTGGACTCTAAACCAAGTTTCATGCAACATGAGTGCTTATAAGTGGCTCAATGAACTTTGTACTAGTTTTACGAACTTATGAAACATCTAACAACGCGGTTTCTAGGACTCTAAACCAAGTTACATGCAACATGAGTGCTAATAAATGTTTCAATGAGCTTTGTAGTAGTTTGACGAACTTATGAAACATCTAACAACGCGTTTCTAGGAGTCTTAACAAAGTTGCATTCAAGATGAGTGCATATAAGTGTCTCAATGAGCTTTGTACAAGTTTAACGAACTTATGAAACATGTAACAACGCGTTTCTAGGATTCAAAACCAAGTTTCATGCAACATGAGTGCTTATGAATGTCTCAATGAGCTTTGTACTTGTTTGACGAACTTATGAAACATCTAACAACGCGTTTCTAGGACTCTAAACCAAGTTTCATGCAACATGACTGCTTATAAGTGTCTCAACGAGGTTTGTAATTGTTTGACAAACTTATGAAACATCTAACAACGCGTTTTTAGGACTCTAAACCAAGTTTCATGCAACATGAGTGCTTATAAGTGGCTCAATGAGCTTTGTACTAGTTTGATGAACTTATGGAACATCTAACAACGCGGTTTCTATGACTCTAAACCAAGTTTCATGAACCATGAATGCTTATAAGTGTCTCAATGAGCTTTGTACTAGTTTCGCGAATTTATGAAACATCTAATAACGCCTTTCTAGGACTCTAAACCAAGTTTCATGCAACATGAGTGCTTATAAGTGTCTCAATGAGCTTTGTACAAGTTTGACGAACTTATGAAACATCTAACAACTCGTTTCTAGGACTTTAAACCAAGTTTCATGTAACATGAGTGCTTATAAGTGTCTCAATGAGCTTTGTACAAGTTTGACGAACTTATGAAACATCTAACAACGTGTTTCTAGGACTCTAAACCAAGTTTCATGCAACATGAGTGCTTATAAGTGTCTCAATGAGGTTTGTACAAGTTTGACGAACTTATGAAACAACTAACAACTCCTTTCTAGGACTCTAAACCAAGTTTCATGCTACATGATTGCTTATAAGTTCCTCAATGAGCTTTGTACAAGTTTGACGAAGTTATGAAACATCTAACAACGCGTTTCTAGGACTCTAAACCAAGTTTCATGCAACATGAGTACTTATAAGTGTCTCAATGACCTTTGTACTTGTTTGACGAACTTATGAAACATCTAACAACGCATTTCTAGGACTCTAAACCAAGTTTCATGCAACATGAATGCTTATAAGTGTCTCAATGGGCTTTGTACTAGTTTGACGAACTTATGAAACATCTAACAACGCGTTTCTAGGAGTCTTAACCAAGTTGCATTCAACATGAGTGCATATAAGTGTCTCAATGAGCTTTGTACAAGTTTGACGAACTTATGAAACATCTAACAACGCGTTTCTAGGACTCTAAACCAAGTTTCATGCAACATGACTGCTTATAAGTGTCTCAATGAGCTTTGTACTTGTTTGACGAACTTATGAAACATCTAACAACGCGTTTCTAGGACTCTAAACTAAGTTTTATGCAACATGAGTGCTTATAAGTGGCTCAATGAGCTTTGTCCTAGTTTGTCGAACTTATGAAACATCTAACAACGCGTTTCTAGGATTCAAAACCAAGTTTTATGCAACATGAGTGCTTATAAGTGTCTCAATGAGCTTTGTACTTGTTTGACGAACTTGTGAAACATCTAACAACGCGTTTCTAGGACTCTAAACCAAGTTTCTTGAAACATGAGTGATTATAAGTGGCTCAATGAACTTTGTACTAGTTTTACGAACTTATGAAACATCTAACAACGCGGTTTCTAGGACTCTAAACCAAGTTACATGCAACATGAGTGCTTATAAATGTTTCAATGAGCTTTGTACTAGTTTGACGAACTTATGAAAAATCTAACAACGCGTTTCTAGGACTCTAAACCAGGTTTCATGCAACATGAATGCTTATAAATATCTCAATGAGCTTTGTACTAGTTTAACAAACTTATGAAACATCTAACAACGCGTGTCTAGGAGTCTTAACCAAGTTTCATTCAACATGAGTGCATATAAGTGTCTCAATGAGCTATGTACAAGTTTGACGAACTTATGAAACATCTAACAACGCGTTTCTAGGACTCTAAACCAAGTTTCATGCAACATGACTGCTTATAAGTGTCTCAACGAGCTTTGTACTTGTTTGACGAACTTATGAAACATCTAACAACGCGTTTCTAGGACTCTAAACCAAGTTTCACCCAACATGAGTGCTTATAAGTGGCTCAATGAGCTTTGTCCTAGTTTGTCGAACTTATGAAACATCTAACAACGCGATTTCTAAGACTCTAAACCAAGTTTCATGAACCATGAATGCTTATAAGTGTCTCAATGAGCTTTGAACTAGTTTGGCGAATTTATGAAACATCTAATAACGCCTTTCTAGGACTCTAAACCATGTTTCATGCAACATGAGTGCTTATAAGTGTCTCAATGAGCTTTGTACAAGTTTGACGAACTTATGAAACATCTAACAACTCGTTTCTAGGACTGTAAACCAAGTTTCATGTAACATGAGTGCTTATAAGTGTCTTAATGAGCTTTGTACTAGTTTGATGAACTTATGAAACATCTAACAACGCGTTTCTAGGAATTTAAACCAAGTTTCATGCAACATGAGTGCTTATAAGTGTTTCAATGAGCTTTGTACAAGTTTGAAGAACTTATGAAACATCTAACAACGTGGTTGCTAGGACTCTAAACCAAGTTTCATGCAACATGAGTTCTTATAAGTGTCTCAATGAGATTTGTACAAGTTTGACGAACTTATGAAACAACTAACAACGCCATTCTAGGACTCTAAACCAAGTTTCATGCTACATGATTGCTTATAAGTTCCTCAATGAGCTTTGTACAAGTTTGACGAACTTATGAAACATCTAACAACGCGTTTCTAGGACTCTAAACCAAGTTTCATGCAACATGAGTGCTTATAAGTGTCTCAATGAGCTTTGTACTTGTTTGACGAACTTATGAAACATCTAACAACGCGTTTCTAGGACTCTAAACCAAGTTTCATGCAACATGAGTGCTTATAAGTGGCTCAATGAGCTTTGTACTAGTTTGATGAACTTATGGAACATCTAACAACGCGGTTTCTAGTACGTAAACCAATTTTCATGCAACATTAGTGCTTAGAAGTGTCTCAATGAGTTTTGTACTAGTTTGACGAACTTATGAAACATCTAACAACGCGTTTATAGGACTCTAAACAAAGTTTCATGCAACATGAGTGCTTATAAGTGTATCAATGAGCTTTGTACTAGTTTGACGAACTTATGAAACATCTAACAACGCGTTTCTAGGAGTCTTAACAAACTTGCATTCAACATGAGTGCATATAAGTGTCTCAATGAGCTTTGTACTTGTTTGACGAACTTATGAAACATCTAACAACGCGTTTCTAGGACTCTAAACCAAGTTTCCTGCAACATGAGTGCTTATAAGTGTCTGAATGAGCTTTGTACTAGTTTGATGAACTTATGAAACATCTAACAACGCGTTTCTAGGAATTTAAACCAAGTTTCATGCAACATGAGTGCTTATAAGTGTCTCAATGAGCTTTGTACAAGTTTGAAGAACTTATGAAACATCTAACAACGTGGTTGCTAGGACTCTAACCCAAGTTTCATGCAACATGAGTGCTTATAAGTGTCTCAATGAGATTTGTACAAGTTTGACGAACTTATGAAACAACTAACAACTCCTTTCTAGGACTCTAAACCAAGTTTCATGCTACATGATTGCTTATAAGTCCCTCAATGAGCTTTGTACAAGTTTGACGAACTTATGAAACATCTAACAACGCGGTTTCTAGGACTCTAAACCAAGTTACATGCAACATGAGTGCTTATAAATGTTTCAATGAGCTTTGTACTAGTTTGACGAACTTATGAAAAATCTAACAACGCGTTTCTAGGACTCTAAACCAAGTTTCATGCAACATGAATGCTTATAAAGTGTCTCAATGAGCTTTGTACTAGTTTGACGAACTTATGAAACATCTAACAACGCGTTTCTAGGAGTCTTAACCAAGTTTCATTCAACATGAGTGCATATAAGTGTCTCAATGAGTTTTGTACAAGTTTAACGAACTTATGAAACATCTAACAACGCGTTTATAGGACTCTAAACCAAGTTTCATGCAACATGAGAGCTTATAAGTGTCTCAATGAGCTTTGTACTAGTTTGACGAACTTATGAAACATCTAACAACGCGTTTCTAGGAGTCTTAACAAAATTGCATTCAAGATGAGTGCATATAAGTGTCTCAATGAGCTTTGTACAAGTTGAACGAACTTATGAAACATCTAACAACGCGTTTCTAGGATTCAAAACCAAGTTTCATGCAACATGAGTGCTTATAAGTGTCTCAATGAGCTTTGTACTTGTTTGACGAACTTATGAAACATCTAACAACGCGTTTCTAGGAATCTAAACCAAGTTTCATGCAACATGAGTGCTTATAAGTGGCTCAATGAAGTTTGTACTAGTTTGACGAACTTATGAAACATCTAACAACGCGGTTTCTAGTACTCTAAACCAAGTTACATGCAACATGAGTGCTTATAAATGTTTCAATGAGCTTTGTACTAGTTTTACGAACTTATGAAAAATCTAACAACGCGTTTCTAGGACTCTAAACCAAGTTTCATGCAACATGAATGCTTATAAGTGTCTCAATGAGCTTTGTACTAGTTTGACGAACTTATGAAACATCTAACAACGCGTTTCTAGGAGTCTTAACCAAGTTTCATTCAACATGAGTGCATATAAGTGTCTCAATGAGCTTTGTACAAGTTTGACGAACTTATGAAACATCTAACAACGCGTTTCTAGGACTCTAAACCAAGTTTCATGCAACATTACTGCTTATAAGTGTCTCAATGAGCTTTGTACTTATTTGACGAACTTATGAAACATCTAACAACGCGTTTCTAGGACTCGTAAACCAAGTTTCATGTAACATGAGTGCTTATAAGTGTCTTAATGAGCTTTGTACTAGTTTGATGAACTTATGAAACATCTAACAACGCGTTTCTAGGAATTTAAACCAAGTTTCATGCAACATGAGTGCTTATAAGTGTCTCAATGAGCTTTGTACAAGTTTGAAGAACTTATGAAACATCTAACAACGTGGTTGCTAGGACTCTAAACCAAGTTTCATGCAACATGAGTTCTTATAAGTGTCTCAATGAGATTTGTACAAGTTTGACGAACTTATGAAACAACTAACAACGCCATTCTAGGACTCTAAACCAAGTTTCATGCTACATGATTGCTTATAAGTTCCTCAATGAGCTTTGTACAAGTTTGACGAACTTATGAAACATCTAACAACGCGTTTCTAGGACTCTAAACCAAGTTTCATGCAACATGAGTGCTTATAAGTGTCTCAATGAGCTTTGTACTTGTTTGACGAACTTATGAAACATCTAACAACGCGTTTCTAGGACTCTAAACCAAGTTTCATGCAACATGAGTGCTTATAAGTGGCTCAATGAGCTTTGTACTAGTTTGATGAACTTATGGAACATCTAACAACGCGGTTTCTAGTACCGTAAACCAATTTTCATGCAACATTAGTGCTTAGAAGTGTCTCAATGAGTTTTGTACTAGTTTGACGAACTTATGAAACATCTAACAACGCGTTTATAGGACTCTAAACAAAGTTTCATGCAACATGAGTGCTTATAAGTGTATCAATGAGCTTTGTACTAGTTTGACGAACTTATGAAACATCTAACAACGCGTTTCTAGGAGTCTTAACAAACTTGCATTCAACATGAGTGCATATAAGTGTCTCAATGAGCTTTGTACTTGTTTGACGAACTTATGAAACATCTAACAACGCGTTTCTAGGACTCTAAACCAAGTTTCATGCAACATGAGTGCTTATAAGTGTCTGAATGAGCTTTGTACTAGTTTGATGAACTTATGAAACATCTAACAACGCGTTTCTAGGAATTTAAACCAAGTTTCATGCAACATGAGTGCTTATAAGTGTCTCAATGAGCTTTGTACAAGTTTGAAGAACTTATGAAACATCTAACAACGTGGTTGCTAGGACTCTAAACCAAGTTTCATGCAACATGAGTGCTTATAAGTGTCTGAATGAGATTTGTACAAGTTTGACGAACTTATGAAACAACTAACAACTCCTTTCTAGGACTCTAAACCAAGTTTCATGCTACATGATTGCTTATAAGTCCCTCAATGAGCTTTGTACAAGTTTGACGAACTTATGAAACATCTAACAACGCGGTTTCTAGGACTCTAAACCAAGTTACATGCAACATGAGTGCTTATAAATGTTTCAATGAGCTTTGTACTAGTTTGACGAACTTATGAAAAATCTAACAACGCGTTTCTAGGACTCTAAACCAAGTTTCATGCAACATGAATGCTTATAAGTGTCTCAATGAGCTTTGTACTAGTTTGACGAACTTATGAAACATCTAACAACGCGTTTCTAGGAGTCTTAACCAAGTTTCATTCAACATGAGTGCATATAAGTGTCTCAATGAGTTTTGTACAAGTTTAACGAACTTATGAAACATCTAACAACGCGTTTATAGGACTCTAAACCAAGTTTCATGCAACATGAGAGCTTATAAGTGTCTCAATGAGCTTTGTACTAGTTTGACGAACTTATGAAACATCTAACAACGCGTTTCTAGGAGTCTTAACAAAATTGCATTCAAGATGAGTGCATATAAGTGTCTCAATGAGCTTTGTACTTGTTTGACGAACTTATGAAACATCTAACAACGCGTTTCTAGGAATCTAAAACAAGTTTCATGCAACATGAGTGCTTATAAGTGGCTCAATGAAGTTTGTACTAGTTTGACGAACTTATGAAACATCTAACAACGCGGTTTCTAGTACTCTAAACCAAGTTACATGCAACATGAGTGCTTATAAATGTTTCAATGAGCTTTGTACTAGTTTTACGAACTTATGAAAAATCTAACAACGCGTTTCTAGGACTCTAAACCAAGTTTCATGCAACATGAATGCTTATAAGTGTCTCAATGAGCTTTGTACTAGTTTGACGAACTTATGAAACATCTAACAACGCGTTTCTAGGAGTCTTAACCAAGTTTCATTCAACATGAGTGCATATAAGTGTCTCAATGAGCTTTGTACAAGTTTGACGAACTTATGAAACATCTAACAACGCGTTTCTAGGACTCTAAACCAAGTTTCATGCAACATTACTGCTTATAAGTGTCTCAATGAGCTTTGTACTTATTTGACGAACTTATGAAACATCTAACAACGCGTTTCTAGGACTCTAAACCAAGTTTCATGCAACATGAGTGCTTATAAGTGGCTCAATGAGCTTTGTCCTAGTTTGTCAAACTTATGAAACATCTAACAACGCGTTTCTAGGATTCAAAACCAAGTTTTATGCAACATGAGTGCTTATAAGTGTCTCAATGAGCTTTGTACTTGTTTGACGAACTTATGAAACATCTAACAAAGCGTTTCTAGGACTCTAAAGCAAGTTTCATGCAACATGAGTGCTTATAAGTGGCTCAATGAACTTTGTACTAGTTTTACGAACTTATGAAACATCTAACAACGCGGTTTCTAGGACTCTAAACCAAGTTACATGCAACATGAGTGCTAATAAATGTTTCAATGAGCTTTGTACTAGTTTGACGAACTTATGAAACATCTAACAACGCGTTTCTAGGAGTCTTAACAAAGTTGTATTCAAGATGAGTGCATATAAGTGTCTCAATGAGCTTTGTACAAGTTTAACGAACTTATGAAACATCTAACAACGCGTTTCTAGGACTCTAAACCAAGTTTCATGCAACATGACTGCTTATAAGTGTCTCAACGAGCTTTGTAATTGTTTGACGAACTTATGAAACATCTAACAACGCGTTTTTAGGACTCTAAACCAAATTTCATGCAACATGAGTGCTTATAAGTGGCTCAATGAGCTTTGTACTAGTTTGATGAACTTATGGAACATCTAACAACGCGTTTTCTAGGACTCTAAACCAAGTTTCATGAACCATGAATGCTTATAAGTGTCTCAATGAGCTTTGTACTAGTTTGGCGAATTTATGAAACATCTAATAACGCCTTTCTAGGACTCTAAAACAAGTTTCATGCAACATGAGTGCTTATAAGTGTCTCAATGAGCTTTGTACAAGTTTGACGAACTTATGAAACATCTAACAACTCGTTTCTAGGACTTTAAACCAAGTTTCATGTAACATGAGTGCTTATAAGTGTCTCAATGAGCTTTGTACAAGTTTGACGAACTTATGAAACATCTAACAACGTGTTTCTAGGACTCTAAACCAAGTTTCATGCAACATGAGTGCTTATAAGTGTCTCAATGAGCTTTGTACAAGTTTGACGAACTTATGAAACAACTAACAACTCCTTTCTAGGACTCTAAACCAAGTTTCATGCTACATAATTGCTTATAAGTTCCTCAATGAGCTTTGTACAAGTTTGACGAAGTTATGAAACATCTAACAACGCGTTTCTAGGACTCTAAACCAAGTTTCATGCAACATGAGTACTTATAAGTGTCTCAATGAGCTTTGTACTTGTTTGACGAACTTATGAAACATCTAACAACGCATTTCTAGGACTCTAAACCAAGTTTCATGCAACATGAATGCTTATAAGTGTCTCAATGAGCTTTGTACTAGTTTGACGAACTTATGAAACATCTAACAACGCGTTTATAGGAGTCTTAACCAAGTTTCATTCAACATGAGTGCATATAAGTGTCTCAATGAGCTTTGTACAAGTTTGACGAACTTATGAAACATCTAACAACGCGTTTCTAGGACTCTAAACCAAGTTTCATGCAACATGAATGCTTATAAGTGTCTCAATGAGCTTTGTACTTGTTTGACGAACTTATGAAACATCTAACAACGCGTTTCTAGGACTCTAAACTAAGTTTCATGCAACATGAGTGCTTATAAGTGGCTCAATGAGCTTTGTCCTAGTTTGTCGAACTTATGAAACATCTAACAACGCGTTTCTAGGATTGAAAACCAAGTTTTATGCAACATGAGTGCTTATAAGTGTCTCAATGAGCTTTGTACTTGTTTGACAAACTTTTAAAACATCTAACAACGCGTTTCTAGGACTCTAAACCAAGTTTCTTGCAACATGAGTGATTAAAAGTGGCTCAATGAACTTTGTACTAGTTTTACGAACTTATGAAACATCTAACAACGCGGTTTCTAGGACTCTAAACCAAGTTACATGCAACACGAGTGCTTATAAATGTTTCAATGAGCTTTGTACTAGTTTGACGAACTTATGAAAAATCTAACAACGCGTTTCTAGGACTCTAAACCAAGTTTCATGCAGCATGAATGCTTATAAGTATCTCAATGAGCTTTGTACTTGTTTAACGAACTTATGAAACATTTAACAACGCGTGTCTAGGAGTCTTAACCAAGTTTCATTCAACATGAGTGCATATAAGTGTCTCAATGAGCTTTGTACAAGTTTGACGAACTTATGAAACATCTAACAACGCGTTTCTAGGACTCTAAACCAAGTTTCATGCAACATGACTGCTTATAAGTGTCTCAACGAGCTTTGTAATTGTTTGACGAACTTATGAAACATCTAACAACGCGTTTTTAGGACTCTAAACCAAGTTTCATGCAACATGAGTGCTTATAAGTGGCTCAATGAGCTTTGTACTAGTTTGATGAACTTATGGAACATGTAACAACGCGGTTTCTAGGACTCTAAACCAAGTTTCATGAACCATGAATGCTTATAAGTGTCTCAATGAGCTTTGAACTAGTTTGGCGAATTTATGAAACATCTAATAACGCCTTGCTAGGACTCTAAAACAAGTTTCATGCAACATGAGTGCTTATAAGTGTCTCAATGAGCTTTGTACAAGTTTGACGAACTTATGAAACATCTAACAACTCGTTTCTAGGACTTTAAACCAAGTTTCATGTAACATGAGTGCTTATAAGTGTCTCAATGAGCTTTGTACAAGTTTGACGAACTTATGAAACATCTAACAACGTGTTTCTAGGACTCTAAACCAAGTTTCATGCAACATGAGTGCTTATAAGTGTCTCAATGAGCTTTGTACAAGTTTGACGAACTTATGAAACAACTAACAACTCCTTTCTAGGACTCTAAACCAAGTTTCATGCTACATAATTGCTTATAAGTTCCTCAATGAGCTTTGTACAAGTTTGACGAAGTTATGAAACATCTAACAACGCGTTTCTAGGACTCTAAACCAAGTTTCATGCAACATGAGTACTTATAAGTGTCTCAATGAGCTTTGTACTTGTTTGACGAACTTATGAAACATCTAACAACGCATTTCTAGGACTCTAAACCAAGTTTCATGCAACATGAATGCTTATAAGTGTCTCAATGAGCTTTGTACTAGTTTGACGAACTTATGAAACATCTAACAACGCGTTTATAGGAGTCTTAACCAAGTTTCATTCAACATGAGTGCATATAAGTGTCTCAATGAGCTTTGTACAAGTTTGACGAACTTATGAAACATCTAACAACGCGTTTCTAGGACTCTAAACCAAGTTTCATGCAACATGACTGCTTATAAGTGTCTCAATGAGCTTTGTACTTGTTTGACGAACTTATGAAACATCTAACAACGCGTTTCTAGGACTCTAAACTAAGTTTCATACAACATGAGTGCTTATAAGTGGCTCAATGAGCTTTGTCCTAGTTTGTCGAACTTATGAAACATCTAACAACGCGTTTCTAGCATTGAAAACCAAGTTTTATGCAACATGAGTGCTTATAAGTGTCTCAATGAGCTTTGTACTTGTTTGACGAACTTTTAAAACATCTAACAACGCGTTTCTAGGACTCTAAACCAAGTTTCTTGCAACATGAGTGATTAAAAGTGGCTCAATGAACGTTGTACTAGTTTTACGAACTTATGAAACATCTAACAACGCGGTTTCTAGGACTCTAAACCAAGTTACATGCAACATGAGTGCTTATAAATGTTTCAATGAGCTTTGTACTAGTTTGACGAACTTATGAAAAATCTAACAACGCGTTTCTAGGACTCTAAACCAAGTTTCATGCAACATGAGTACTTATAAGTGTCTCAATGAGCTTTGTACTTGTTTGACGAACTTATGAAACATCTAACAACGTGTTTCTAGGACTCTAAACCAAGTTTCATGCAACATGAGTGCTTATAAGTGGCTCAATGAGCTTTGTCCTAGTTTGTCGAACTTATGAAACATCTAACAACGCGATTTCTAAGACTCTAAACCAAGTTTCATGAACCATGAATGCTTATAAGTGTCTCAATGAGCTTTGTATTAGTTTGGAGAATTTATGAAACATCTAATAACGCCTTTCTATGACTATAAACCAAGTTTCATGCAACATGAGTGCTTATAAGTGTCTCAATGAGCTTTGTACAAGTTTGACGAACTTATGAAACATCTAACAACTCGTTTCTAGGACTCTAAACCAAGTTTCATGCAACATGAGTGCTTATAAGTGTCTCGAATGAGCTTTGTACTAGTTTGATGAACTTTTGAAACATCTAACAACGCGTTTCTAGGAATTTAAACCAAGTTTCATGCAACATGAGTGCTTATAAGTGTCTCAATGAGCTTTGTACAAGTTTGAAGAACTTATGAAACATCTAAGAACGTGGTTGCTAGGACTCTAACCCAAGTTTCATGCAACATGAGTGCTTATAAGTGTCTCAATGAGATTTGTACAAGTTTGGCGAACTTATGAAACAACTAACAACTCCTTTCTAGGACTCTAAACCAAGTTTCATGCTACATGATTGCTTATAAGTCCCTCAATGAGCTTTGTACAAGTTTGACGAACTTATGAAACATCTAACAACGCGGTTTCTAGGACTCTAAACCAAGTTACATGCAACATGAGTGCTTATAAATGTTTCAATGAGCTTTGTACTAGTTTGACGAACTTATGAAAAATCTAACAACGCGTTTCTAGGACTCTAAACCAAGTTTCATGCAACATGAATGTTTATAAGTGTCTCAATGAGCTTTGTACTAGTTTGACAAACTTATGAAACATCTAACAACGCGTTTCTAGGAGTCTTAACCAAGTTTCATTCAACATGAGTGCATATAAGTGTCTCAATGAGTTTTGTACAAGTTTAACGAACTTATGAAACATCTAACAACACGTTTATAGGACTCTAAACCAAGTTTCATGCAACATGAATGCTTATAAGTGTCTCAATGAGCTTTGTACTAGTTTGACAAACTTATGAAACATCTAACAACGCGTTTCTAGGAGTCTTAACAAAGTTGCATTCAAGATGAGTGCATATAAGTGTCTCAATGAGCTTTGTACAAGTTGAACGAACTTATGAAACATCTAACAACGCGTTTCTAGGATTCAAAACCAAGTTTCATGCAACATGAGTGCTTATAAGTGTCTCAATGAGCTTTGTACTTGTTTGACGAACTTATGAAACATCTAACAACGCGTTTCTAGGACTCTAAACCAAGTTTCATGCAACATGAGTGCTTATAAGTGGCTCAATGAAGTTTGTACTAGTTTGACGAACTTATGAAACATCTAACAACGCGGTTTCTAGGACTCTAAACCAAGTTACATGCAACATGAGTGCTTATAAATGTTTCAATGAGCTTTGTAATAGTTTGACGAACTTATGAAAAATCTAACAACGCGTTTCTAGGACTCTAAACCAAGTTTCATGCAACATGAATGCTTATAAGTGTCTCAATGAGCTTTGTACTAGTTTGAGGAACTTATGAAACATCTAACAACGCGTTTCTAGGAGTCTTAACCAAGTTTCATTCAACATGAGTGCATATAAGTGTCTCAATGAGCTTTGTACAAGTTTGACGAAGTTATGAAACATCTAACAACGCGTTTCTAGGACTCTAAACCAAGTTTCATGCAACATTACTGCTTATAAGTGTCTCAATGAGCTTTGTACTTATTTGACGAACTTATGAAACATCTAACAACGCGTTTCTAGGACTCTAAACCAAGTTTCATGCAACATGAGTGCTTATAAGTGGCTCAATGAGCTTTGTCCTAGTTTGTCGAACTTATGAAACATCTAACAACGCGTTTCTAAGATTCTAAACCAAGTTTCATGCAACATGAGTGCTTATAAGTGTCTCAATGAGCTTTGTACAAGTTTGACGAACTTATGAAACATCTAACAACTCGTTTCTAGGACTGTAAACCAAGTTTCATGTAACATGAATGCTTATAAGTGGCTCAATGAACTTTGTACTAGTTTTACGAACTTATGAAACATCTAACAACACGGTTTGTAGGACTCTAAACCAAGTTACATGCAACATGAGTGTTAATAAATGTTTCAATGAGCTTTGTACTAGTTTGACGAACTTATGAAACATCTAACAACGCGTTTCTAGGAGTCTTAACAAAGTTGCATTCAAGATGAGTGCATATAAGTGTCTCAATGAGCTTTGTACAAGTTTAACGAACTTATGAAACATCTAACAACGCGTTTCTAGGATTCAAAACCAAGTTTCATGCAACATGAGTGCTTATAAGTGTCTCAATGAGCGTTGTACAAGTTTTACGAACTTATGAAACATCTAACAACTCGTTTCTAGGACTTTAAACCAAGTTTCATGTAACATGAGTGCTTATAAGTGTCTCAATGAGCTTTGTACAAGTTTGACGAACTTATGAAACATCTAACAACGTGTTTCTAGGACTCTAAACCAAGTTTCATGCAACATGAGTGCTTATAAGTGTCTCAATGAGCTTTGTACAAGTTTGACGAACTTATGAAACATCTAACAACGCGTTTCTAGGACTCTAAACCAAGTTTCTTGCAACATGAGTGATTATAAGTATCTCAATGAGCTTTGTACTAGTTTGACGAACTTATGAAACATCTAACAATGCGTGTCTAACTTATGAAACATCTAACAACGCGTTTCTAGGACTCTAAACCAAGTTTCATGCAACATGACTGCTTATAAGTGTCTCAACGAGCTTTGTACTTGTTTGACGAACTTATGAAACATCTAACAACGCGTTTCTAGGACTCTAAACCAAGTTTCACGCAACATGAGTGCTTATAAGTGGCTCAATGAGCTTTGTCCTAGTTTGTCGAACTTATGAAACATCTAACAACGCGATTTCTAAGACTCTAAACCAAGTTTCATGAACCATGAATGCTTATAAGTGTCTCAATGAGCTTTGAACTAGTTTGGCGAATTTATGAAACATCTAATAACGCCTTTCTAGGACCCTAAACCAAGTTTCATGCAACATGAGTGCTTATAAGTGTCTCAATGAGCTTTGTACAAGTTTGACGAACATATGAAACATCTAACAACTCGTTTCTAGGGCTGTAAACCAAGTTTCATGCAACATGAGTGCTTATAAGTGTCTCAATGAGCTTTGTACAAGTTTGAAGAACTTATGAAACATCTAACAACGCGGTTTCAGGACTCTAAATCAAGTTACATGCAACATGAGTGCTTATAAATGTTTCAATGAGCTTTGTACTAGTTTGACGAACTTATGAAAAATCTAACAACGCGTTTCTAGGACTCTAAACCAAGTTTCATGCAACATGAATGCTTATAAGTATCTCAATGAGCTTTGTACTAGTTTGACGAACTTATGAAACATCTAACAATGCGTGTCTAACTTATGAAACATCTAACAACGCGTTTCTAGGACTCTAAACCAAGTTTCATGCAACATGACTGCTTATAAGTGTCTCAACGAGCTTTGTACTTGTTTGACGAACTTATGAAACATCTAACAACGCGTTTCTAGGACTCTAAACCAAGTTTCACGCAACATGAGTGCTTATAAGTGGCTCAATGAGCTTTGTCCTAGTTTGTCGAACTTATGAAACATCTAACAACGCGATTTCTAAGACTCTAAACCAAGTTTCATGAACCATGAATGCTTATAAGTGTCTCAATGAGCTTTGAACTAGTTTGGCGAATTTATGAAACATCTAATAACGCCTTTCTAGGACCCTAAACCAAGTTTCATGCAACATGAGTGCTTATAAGTGTCTCAATGAGCTTTGTACAAGTTTGACGAACATATGAAACATCTAACAACTCGTTTCTAGGGCTGTAAACCAAGTTTCATGTAACATGAGTGCTTATAAGTGTCTCAATGAGCTTTGTACTAGTTTGATGAACTTATGAAACATCTAACAACGCGTTTCTAGGAATTTAAACCAAGTTTCATGCAACATGAGTGCTTATAAGTGTCTCAATGAGCTTTGTACAAGTTTGAAGAACTTATGAAACATCTAACAACGTGGTTGCTAGGACTCATCTAAACCAAGTTTCATGCAACATGAGTGCTTATAAGTGTCTCAATGAGATTTGTACAAGTTTGACGAACTTATGAAACAACTAACAACGCCATTCTAGGACTCTAAACCAAGTTTCATGCTACATGATTGCTTATAAGTTCCTCAATGAGCTTTGTACAAGTTTGACGAACTTATGAAACATCTAACAACGCGTTTCTAGGACTCTAAACCAAGTTTCATGCAACATGAGTGCGTATAAGTGTCTCAATGAGCTTTGTACTTGTTTGACGAACTTATGAAACATCTAACAACGCGTTTCTAGGACTCTAAACCAAGTTTCATGCAACATGAGTGCTTATAAGTGGCTCAATGAGCTTTGTACTAGTTTGATGAACTTATGGAACATCTAACAACGCGGTTTCTAGTACTGTAAACCAATTTTCATGCAACATTAGTGCTTAGAAGTGTCTCAATGAGTTTTGTACTAGTTTGACGAACTTATGAAACATCTAACAACGCGTTTATAGGACTCTAAACAAAGTTTTATGCAACATGAGTGCTTATAAGTGTATCAATGAGCTTTGTACTAGTTTGACGAACTTATGAAACATCTAACAACGCGTTTCTAGGAGTCTTAACAAAGTTGCATTCAACATGAGTGCATATAAGTGTCTCAATGAGCTTTGTACTTGTTTGACGAACTTATGAAACATCTAACAACGCGTTTCTAGGACTCTAAACCAAGTTTCATGCAACATGAGTGCTTATAAGTGGCTCAATGAGCTTTGTCCTAGTTTGTCGAACTTATGAAACATCTAACAACGCGATTTCTAAGACTCTAAACCAAGTTTCATGAACCATGAATGCTTATAAGTGTCTCAATGAGCTTTGTATTAGTTTGGCGAATTTATGAAACATCTAATAACGCCTTTCTATGACTCTAAACCAAGTTTCATGCAACATGAGTGCTTATAAGTGTCTCAATGAGCTTTGTTCAAGTTTGACGAACTTATTAAACATCTAACAACTCGTTTCTAGGACTATAAACCAAGTTTCATGCAACATGAGTGCTTATATGTGTCTGAATGAGCTTTGTACTAGTTTGATGAACTTATGAAACATCTAACAACGCGTTTCTAGGAATTTAAACCATGTTTCATGCAACATGAGTGCTTATAAGTGTCTCAATGAGCTTTGTACAAGTTTGAAGAACTTATGAAACATCTAACAACGTGGTTGCTAGGACTCTAACCCAAGTTTCATGCAACATGAGTGCTTATAAGTGTCTCAATGAGATTTGTACAAGTTTGACGAACTTATGAAACAACTAACAACTCCTTTCTAGGACTCTAAACCAAGTTTCATGCTACATGATTGCTTATATATAAGTCCCTAAATGAGGTTTGTACAAATTTGACGAACTTATGAAACATCTAACAACGCGGTTTCTAGGACTCTAAACCAAGTTACATGCAACATGAGTGCTTATAAATGTTTCAATGAGCTTTGTACTAGTTTGACGAACTTATGAAAAATCTAACAACGCGTTTCTAGGAGTCTTAACCAAGTTTCATTCAACATGATTGCATATAAGTGTCTCAATGAGTTTTGTACAAGTTTAACGAACTTATGAAACATCTAACAACGCGTTTATAGGACTCTAAACCAAGTTTCATGCAACATGGGTGCTTATAAGTGTCTCAATGAGCTTTGTACTAGTTTGACGAACTTATGAAACATCTAACAACGCGTTTCTAGGAGTCTTAACAAAGTTGCATTCAAGATGAGTGCATATAAGTGTCTCAATGAGCTTTGTACAAGTTGAACGAACTTATGAAACATCTAACAACGCGTTTCTAGGATTCAAAACCAAGTTTCATGCAACATGAGTGCTTATAAGTGTCTCAATGAGCTTTGTACTTGTTTGACGAACTTATGAAACATCTAACAACGCGTTTCTAGGACTCTAAACCAAGTTTCATGAAAAATGAGTGCTTATAAGTGGCTCAATGAAGTTTGTACTAGTTTGACGAACTTATGAAACATCTAACAACGCGGTTTCTAGGACTCTAAACCAAGTTACATGCAACATGAGTGCTTATAAATGTTTCAATGAGCTTTGTACTAGTTTGACGAACTTATGAAAAATCTAACAACGTGTTTCTAGGACTCTAAACCAAGTTTCATGCAACATGAATGCTTATAAGTGTCTCAATGAGCTTTGTACTAGTTTGACGAACTTATGAAACATCTAACAACGCGTTTCTAGGAGTCTTAACCAAGTTTCATTCAACATGAGTGCATATAAGTGTCTCAATGAGCTTTGTACAAGTTTGACGAACTTATGAAACATCTAACAAAGCGTTTCTAGGACTCTAAACCAAGTTTCATGCAACATTACTTCTTATAAGTGTCTCAATGAGCTTTGTACAAGTTTGACGAACTTATGAAACATCTAACAACGCATTTCTAGGACTCTAAACCAAGTTTCATGCAACATGAATGCTTATAAGTGTCTCAATGAGCTTTGTACTAGTTTGACGAACTTATGAAACATCTAACAACGCGTTTCTAGGAGTCTTAACCAAGTTTCATTCAACATGAGTGCATATAAGTGTCTCAATGAGCTTTGTACAAGTTTGACGAACTTATGAAACATCTAACAACGCGTTTCTAGGACTCTAAACCAAGTTTCATGCAACATGACTGCTTATAAGTGTCTCAATGAGCTTTGTACTTGTTTGACGAACTTATGAAACATCTAACAACGCGTTTCTAGGACTCTAAACTAAGTTTCATGCAACATGAGTTCTAATAAGTGGCTCAATGAGCTTTGTCCTAGTTTTTCGAACTTATGAAACATCTAACAACGCGTTTCTAGGATTCAAAACCAAGTTTTATGCAACATGAGTGCTTATAAGTGTCTCAATGAGCTTTGTACTTGTTTGACGAACTTTTGAAACATCTAACAACGCGTTTCTAGGACTCTAAACCAAGTTTCTTGCAACATGAGTGATTATAAGTGGCTCAATGAACTTTGTACTAGTTTTACGAACTTATGAAACATCTAACAACGCGGTTTCTAGGACTCTAAACCAAGTTACATGCAACATGAGTGCTTATAAATGTTTCAATGAGCTTTGTACTAGTTTGACGAACTTATGAAAAATCTAACAACGCGTTTCTAGGACTCTAAACCAAGTTTCATGCAACATGAATGCTTATAAGTATCTCAATGAGCTTTGTACTAGTTTAACGAACTTATGAAACATCTAACAACGCGTGTCTAAGAGTCTTAACCAAGTTTCATTCAACATGAGTGCATATAAGTGTCTCAATGAGCTTTGTACAAGTTTGACGAACTTATGAAACATCTAACAACGCGTTTCTAGGACTCTAAACCAAGTTTCATGCAACATGACTGCTTATAAGTGTCTCAACGAGCTTTGTACTTGTTTGACGAACTTATGAAACATCTAACAACGCGTTTCTAGGACTCTAAACCAAGTTTCACGCAACATGAGTGCTTATAAGTGGCTCAATGAGCTTTGTCCTAGTTTGTCGAACTTATGAAACATCTAACAACGCGATTTCTAAGACTCTAAACCAAGTTTCATGAACCATGAATGCTTATAAGTGTCTCAATGAGCTTTGAACTAGTTTGGCGAATTTATGAAACATCTAATAACGCCTTTCTAGGACTCTAAACCAAGTTTCAGGCAACATGAGTGCTTATAAGTGTCTCAATGAGCTTTGTACAAGTTTGACGAACTTATGAAACATCTAACAACTCGTTTCTAGGACTGTAAACCAAGTTTCATGTAACATGAGTGCTTATAAGTGTCTCAATGAGCTTTGTACTAGTTTGATGAACTTATGAAACATCTAACAACGCGTTTCTAGGAATTTAAACCAAGTTTCATGCAACATGAGTGCTTATAAGTGTCTCAATGAGCTTTGTACAAGTTTGAAGAACTTATGAAACATCTAACAACGTGGTTGCTAGGACTCTAAACCAAGTTTCATGCAACATGAGTTCTTATAAGTGTCTCAATGAGATTTGTACAAGTTTGACGAACTTATGAAACAACTAACAACGCCATTCTAGGACTCTAAACCAAGTTTCATGCTACATGATTTCTTATAAGTTCCTCAATGAGCTCTGTACAAGTTTGACGAACTTATGAAACATCTAACAACGCGTTTCTAGGACTCTAAACCAAGTTTCATGCAACATGAGTGCTTATAAGTGTCTCAATGAGCTTTGTACTTGTTTGACAAACTTATGAAACATCTAACAACGCGTTTCTAGGACTCTAAACCAAGTTTCATGCAACATGAGTGCTTATAAGTGGCTCAATGAGCTTTGTACTAGTTTGAGGAACTTATGGAACATCTAACAAGGCGGTTTCTAGTACTGTAAACCAATTTTCATGCAACATTAGTGGTTAGAAGTGTCTCAATGAGTTTTGTACTAGTTTGACGAACTTATGAAACATCTAACAACGCGTTTATAGGACTCTAAACAAAGTTTCATGCAACATGAGTGCTTATAAGTGTATCAATGAGCTTTGTACTAGTTTGACGAACTTATGAAACATCTAACAACGCGTTTCTAGGAGTCTTAACAAAGTTGCATTCAACATGAGTGCATATAAGTGTCTCAATGAGCTTTGTACTTGTTTGACGAACTTATGAAACATCTAACAACGCGTTTCTAGGACTCTAAACCAAGTTTCATGCAACATGAGTGCTTATAAGTGGCTCAATGAGCTTTGTCCTAGTTTGTCGAACTTATGAAACATATAACAACGCGATTTCTAAGACTCTAAACCAAGTTTCATGAACCATGAATGCTTATAAGTGTCTCAATGAGCTTTGTATTAGTTTGGCGAGTTTATGAAACATCTAATAACGCCTTTCTAGGACTCTAAACCAAGTTTCATGCAACATGAGTGCTTATAAGTGTCTCAATGAGCTTTGTACAAGTTTGATGAACTTATGAAACATCTAACAACTCGTTTCTAGGATTCTAAACCAAGTTTCATGCAACATGAGTGCTTATAAGTGTCTGAATGAGCTTTGTACTTGTTTGATGAACTTATGAAACATCTAACAACGCGTTTCTAGGAATTTAAACCAAGTTTCATGCAACATGAGTGCTTATAAGTGTCTCAATGAGCTTTGTACAAGTTTGAAGAACTTATGAAACATCTAACAACG
This sequence comes from Cochlearia excelsa, assembly GCA_963556525.1. Classification (NCBI taxonomy): domain Eukaryota; kingdom Viridiplantae; phylum Streptophyta; class Magnoliopsida; order Brassicales; family Brassicaceae; genus Cochlearia; species Cochlearia excelsa. The sequence continues at coordinate 100,286 of CAUVZT010000050.1, forward strand.
TGGTTGCTAGGACTCTAACCCAAGTTTCATGCAACATGAGTGCTTATAAGTGTCTCAATGAGATTTGTACAAGTTTGACGAACTTATGAAACAACTAACAACCCCTTTCTAGGACTCTAAACCAAGTTTCATGCTACATGATTGCTTATAAGTTCCTCAATGAGCTTTGTACAAGTTTGACGAATTTATGAAACATCTAACAACGCGTTTCTAGGACTCTAAACCAAGTTTCATGCAACATGAGTACTTATAAGTGTCTCAATGAGCTCTGTACTTGTTTGAAGAACTTATGAAACATCTAACAACGCATTTCTAGGACTCTAAACCAAGTTTCATGCAACATGAATGCTTATAAGTGTCTCAATGAGCTTTGTACTAGTTTGACGAACTTATGAAACATCTAACAACGCGTTTCTAGGAGTCTTAACCAAGTTTCATTCAACATGAGTGCATATAAGTGTGTCAATGAGCTTTGTACAAGTTTGACGAACTTATGAAACATCTAACAACGCGTTTCTAGGACTCTAAACCAAGTTTCATGCAACATGACTGCTTATAAGTGTCTCAATGAGCTTTGTACTTGTTTGGCGAACTTATGAAACATCTAACAACGCGTTTCTAGGACTCTAAACCAAGTTTCATGCAACATGAGTGCTTATAAGTGGCTCAATGAGCTTTTTCCTAGTTTGTCGAACTTATGAAACATCTAACAACACGTTTCTAGGATTCAAAACCAAGTTTTATGCAACATGAGTGCTTATAAGTGTCTCAATGAGCTTTGTACTTGTTTGACGAACTTATGAAACATCTAACAACGCGTTTCTAGGACTCTAAACCAAATTTCATGCAACATGAGTGCTTATAAGTGGCTCAATGAACTTTGTACTAGTTTTACGAACTTATGAAACATCTAACAACGCGGTTTCTAGGACTCTAAACCAAGTTACATGCAAAATGAGTGCTTATAAATGTTTCAATGAGCTTTGTACTAGTTTGACGAACTTATGAAAAATCTAACAACGCGTTTCTAGGACTCTAAACCAAGTTTCATGCAACATGAATGCTAATAAGTGTCTCAATGAGCTTTGGACTAGTTTAACGAACTTATGAAACATCTAACAACGCGTTTCTAGGAGTCTTAACCAAGTTTCATTCAACATGAGTGCATATAAGTGTCTCAATGAGCTTTGTACAAGTTTGACGAACTTATGAAACATCTAACAACGCGTTTCTAGGACTCTAAACCAAGTTTCATGCAACATGACTGCTTATAAGTGTCTCAACGAGCTTTGTACTTGTTTGACGAATTTATGAAACATCTAACAACGCGTTTCTAGGACTCTAAACCAAGTTTCACGCAACATGAGTGCTTATAAGTGGCTCAATGAGCTTTATCCTAGTTTGTCGAACTTATGAAACATCTAACAACTCGATTTCTAAGACTCTAAACCAAGTTTCATGAACCATGAATGCTTATAAGTGTCTGAATGAGCTTTGAACTAGTTTGGCGAATTTATGAAACATCTAATAACGCCTTTCTAGGACTCTAAACCAAGTTTCATGCAACATGAGTGCTTATAAGTGTCTCAATGAGCTTTGTACAAGTTTGACGAACTTATGAAACATCTAACAACGCGTTTCTAGGACTCTAAACCAAGTTTCATGCAACATGAGTGCTTATAAGTGGCTCAATGAGCTTTGTCCTAGTTTGTCGAACTTATGAAACATCTAACAACGCGTTTCTAGGATTCAAAACCATGTTTTATGCAACATGAGTGCTTATAAGTGTCTCAATGAGCTTTGTACTTGTTTGACGAACTTATGAAACATCTAACAACGCGTTTCTAGGACTCTAAACCAAGTTTCATGCAACATGAGTGCTTATAAGTGGCTCAATGAACTTTGTACTAGTTTGACGAACTTATGAAACATCTAACAACACGTTTCTAGGAGTCTTAACCAAGTTTCATTCAACATGAGTGCATATAAGTGTCTCAATGAGCTTTGTACAAGTTTGACGAACTTATGAAACATCTAACAACGCGTTTCTAGGACTCTAAACCAAGTTTCATGCAACATGACTGCTTATAAGTGTCTCAATGAGCTTTGTACTTGTTTGACGAACTTATGAAACATCTAACAACGCGTTTCTAGGACTCTAAACCAAGTTTCATGCAACATGAGTGCTTATAAGTGGCTAAATGAGCTTTGTCCTAGTTTGTCGAACTTATGAAACATCTAACAACGCGTTTCTAGGATTCAAAACCAAGTTTCATGCAACATGAGTGCTTATAAGTGTCTCAACGAGCTTTGTACTTGTTTGACGAACTTATGAAACATCTAACAACCCGTTTCTAGGACTCTAAACCAAGTTTCATGCAACATGAGTGCTTATAAGTGGCTCAATGAGATTTTTGCTAGTTTGTCGAACTTATGAAACATCTAACAACGCGATTTCTAAGACTCTAAACCAAGTTTCATGAACCATGAATGCTTATAAGTGTCTCAATGAGCTTTGTACTAGTTTGGCGAACTTATGAAACATCTAACAACGTGTTTCTAGGACTCTAAACCAAGTTTCATGCAACATGAGTGTTTATAAGTGTCTCAATTAGCTTTGTACTTGTTTGACGAACTTATGAAACATCTAACAACGTTTTTCTAGGACTCTAAACCAAGTTTCATGCAACATGAGTGCTTATAAGTGGCTCAATGAGCTTTGTACTAGTTTTACGAACCTATGAAACATCTAACAACGCGGTTTCTAGGACACTAAACCAAGTTTCATGCAAAATGAGTGCTTATAAGTGTCTCAATGAGATTTGTACTAGTTTTACGAACTTATGAAACATCTAACAACGCGTTTTTAGGACTCTAAACCAAGTTTCATGCAACATGAGTGCTTATAAGTGGCTCAATGAGCTTTGTACTAGTTTGATGAACTTATGGAACTTCTAACAACGCGGTTTATAGTACTGTAAACCAATTTTCATGCAACATTAGTGCTTATAAGTGTCTCAATGAGTTTTGTACTAGTTTGACGAACTTATGAAACATCTAACAACGCGTTTATAGGACTCTAAACCAAGTTTCATGCAACATGAGTGCTTATAAGTGTCTCAATGAGCTTTGTACAAGTTTGACGAACTTATGAAACATCTAACAACGCGTTTCTAGGACTCTAAACCAAGTTTCATGCAACGTGAGTGCTTATAAGTGTCTCAATGAGCCTTGTACAAGTTTTACGAACTTTTGAAACATCTAACAACGCGTTTCTAGGACTCTAAACCAAGTTTCACGCAACATGAGTGCTTATAAGTGGCTCAATGAGCTTTATCCTAGTTTGTCGAACTTATGAAACATCTAACAACTCGATTTCTAAGACTCTAAACCAAGTTTCATGAACCATGAATGCTTATAAGTGTCTGAATGAGCTTTGAACTAGTTTGGCGAATTTATGAAACATCTAATAACGCCTTTCTAGGACTCTAAACCAAGTTTCATGCAACATGAGTGCTTATAAGTGTCTCAATGAGCTTTGTACTTGTTTGACGAACTTATGAAACATCTAACAACCCGTTTCTAGGACTCTAAACCAAGTTTCATGCAACATGAGTGCTTATAAGTGGCTCAATGAGATTTTTGCTAGTTTGTCGAACTTATGAAACATCTAACAACGCGATTTCTAAGACTCTAAACCAAGTTTCATGCAACCATGAATGCTTATAAGTGTCTCAATGAGCTTTGTACTAGTTTGGCGAACTTATGAAACATCTAACAACGTGTTTCTAGGACTCTAAACCAAGTTTCATGCAACATGAGTGTTTATAAGTGTCTCAATTAGCTTTGTACTTGTTTGACGAACTTATGAAACATCTAACAACGCTTTTCTAGGACTCTAAACCAAGTTTCATGCAACATGAGTGCTTATAAGTGGCTCAATGAGCTTTGTACTAGTTTTACGAACCTATGAAACATCTAACAACGCGGTTTCTAGGACACTAAACCAAGTTTCATGCAACATGAGTGCTTATAAGTGTCTCAATGAGATTTGTACTAGTTTTACGAACTTATGAAACATCTAACAACGCGTTTCTAGGACTCTAAACCAAGTTTCATGCAACATGAGTGCTTATAAGTGTCTTAATGAGTTTGTACTAGTTTTGACGAACTTATGAAACATCTAACAACGCGTTTCTAGGAGTCTTAACAAAGTTGCATTCAACATGAGTGCATATAAGTGTCTCAATGAGTTTTGTACAAGTTTAACGAACTTATGAAACATCTAACAACGTGTTTCTGGGACTCTAAACCAAGTTTCATGCAACATGAGTGCTTATAAGTGTCTCAATGAGCTTTGTACTTGTTTGACGAACTGATGAAACATCTAACAACGCGTTTTTAGGACTCTAAACCAAGTTTCATGCAACATGAGTGCTTATAAGTGGCTCAATGAGCTTTGTACTAGTTTGATGAACTTATGGAACTTCTAACAACGCGGTTTATAGTACTGTAAACCAATTTTCATGCAACATTAGTGCTTATAAGTGTCTCAATGAGTTTTGTACTAGTTTGACGAACTTATGAAACATCTAACAACGCGTTTATAGGACTCTAAACCAAGTTTCATGCAACATGAGTGCTTATAAGTGTCTCAATGAGCTTTGTACAAGTTTGACGAACTTATGAAACATCTAACAACGCGTTTCTAGGACTCTAAACCAAGTTTCATGCAACATGACTGCTTATAAGTGTCTCAACGAGCTTTGTACTAGTTTGACGAACTTATGAAACATCTAACAACGCGGTTTCTAGAACTCTAAACCAAGTTACATGCAACATGAGTGCTTATAAATGTTTCAATGAGCTTTGTACTAGTTTGACGAACTTATGAAAAATCTAACAACGCGTTTCTAGGACTCTAAACCAAGTTTCATGCAACATGAATGCTTATAAGTGTCTCAATGAGCTTTGTACTAGTTTAACGAACTTATGAAACATCTAACAACGCGTTTCTAGGAGTCTTAACCAAGTTTCATTAAACATGAGTGCATATAAGTGTCTCAATGAGCTTTGTACAAGTTTGACGAACTTATGAAACATCTAACAACGCGTTTCTAGGACTCTAAACCAAGTTTCATGCAACATGACTGCTTATAAGTGTCTCAATGAGCTTTGTACTTGTTTGACGAACTTATGAAACATCTAACAACGCGTTTCTAGGACTCTAAACCAAGTTTCATGCAACATAAGTGCTTATAAGTGGCTCAATGAGCTTTGTCCTAGTTTATCGAACTTATGAAACATCTAACAACGCGATTTCTAAGACTCTAAACCAAGTTTCATGCAACCATGAGTGCTTATAACTGTCTCAATGAGCTTTGTACTAGTTTGGCGAATTTATGAAACATCTAATAATGCCTTTCTAGGACTCTAAACCAAGTTTCATGCAACATGAGTGCTTATAAGTGTCTCAATGAGCTTTGTACAAGTTTGACAAAATTATGAAACATCTAACAACTCGTTTCTAGGACTCTAAACCAAGTTTCATGCAACATGAATGCTTATAAGTGTCTCAATGCGCTTTGTACTAGTTTGATGAACTTATGAAACATCTAACAACGCGTTTCTAGGAATTTAAACCAAGTTTCATGCAACATGAGTGCTTATAAGTGTCTCAATGAGCTTTGTACAAGTTTGAAGAACTTATGAAACATCTAACAACGTGGTTGCTAGGACTCTAAACCAAGTTTCATGCAACATGAGTGCTTATAAGTGTCTCAATGAGATTTGTACAAGTTTGACGAAATTATGAAACATCTAACAACTCGTTTCTAGGACTCTAAACCAAGTTTCATGTAACATGAGTGCTTATAAGTGTCTCAATGCGCTTTGTACTAGTTTGATGAACTTATGAAACATCTAACAACGCGTTTCTAGGAATTTAAACCAAGTTTCATGCAACATGAGTGCTTATAAGTGTCTCAATGAGCTTTGCACAAGTTTGAAGAACTTATGAAACATCTAACAACGTGGTTGCTAGGACTCTAAACCAAGTTTCATGCAACATGAGTGCTTATAAGTGTCTCAATGAGATTTGTACAAGTTTGACGAACTTATGAAACATCTAACAACACGTTTCTAGGACTCTAAACCAAGTTTCATGCAACATGAGTACTTATAAGTGTCTCAATGAGCTTTGTACTTGTTTGACGAACTTATGAAACATCTAACAACGCGTTTCTAGGACTCTAAACCAAGTTTCATGCAACATGAGTGCTTGTAAGTGGCTCAATGAGCTTTGCACTAGTTTGACGAACTTATGAAAAATCTAACATCGCGTTTCTAGGACTCTAAACAAAGTTTCATGCAACATGAGTGCTTATAAGTGTCTCAATCAGCTTTGTATTAGTTTGACGAACTTATGAAACATTTAACAACGCGTTTCTAGGACTCTAAACCAAGTTTCATTCAACATGAGTGCTTATAAGTGTCTCAATGAGCTTTGTACAAGTTTTACGAACTTATGAAACATCTAACAACGCGTTTCTAGGACTTTAAACCAAGTTTCATGCAACATGAGTGCTTATTAGTGTTTCAATGAGCTTTGTCCTAGTTTGACGAATTTTTGAAACATCTAACAACGCGTTTCTAGGACTCTAAACCAAGTTTCATGCAACATGAGTGCTTATAAGTGTCTCAATGAGCTTTGTACTAGTTGACGAACTTATGAAACAACTAACAACGCGTTTCTAGGAATCTAAACCAAGTTTCATGCAACATGAGTGCTTATAATTGTCTCAGTGAGCTTTTTACTAATTTGACGAACTTATGAAACATCTAACAACGCGTTTCTAGGAGTCTTAACCAAGTTTCATGCAACATCAGTGCATATAAGTGTCTCAATGAGCTTTGTACAAGTTTTACAAACTTATGAAACATCTAACAACGCGTTTCTAGGACTTTAAACCAAGTTTCATGCAACATGAGTGCTTATAAGTGTCTCAATGAGCTTTGTCCTAGTTTGACGAATTTATGAAACATCTAACAACGCGTTTCGAGGACTCTAAACCAAGTTTCATGCAACATGAGTGCTTATAAGTGTCTCAATGAGCTTTGTACTAGTTTGACGAACTTATGAAACATCTAACAACGCGTTTCTAGGACTCTAAATCAAGTTTCATGCAACATGAGTGCTTATAAGTGTCTCAATGAGCTTTGTACTAGTTTGACAAACTTATGAAACATCTAACAACGCGTTTCTAGGAGTCTTAACCAAGTTTCATGCAACATCAGTACATATAAGTGTCTCAATGAGCTTTGTACAAGTTTGACGAACTTATGAAACATCTAACAACGCGTTTCTAGGACTCTAAACAAAGTTTCATGCAACATGAGTGCTTATAAGTGTCTCAATGAGCTTTGTACTAGTTTGACGAACTTATGAAACATCTAACAACGCGTTTCTAGGACTCTAAACCAAGTTTCATGCAACATGAGTGCTTATAATTGTCTCAGTGAGCTTTGTACTAGTTTGACGAACTTATGAAACATCTAACAACGCGTTTCTAGGACTCGAAACCAAGTTTCATGCAACATGAGTGCTTATAAGTGTCTCAATGAGCTTTGTACTAGTTTGACGAACTTATGAAACATCTAAACAACGCGTTTCTAGGACTCTAAACCAAGTTTCATGCAACATGAGTGCTTATAATTGTCTCAGTGATCTTTGTACTAGTTTGACAACTTATGAAACATCTAACAACGCGTTTCTAGGACTCTAAACCAAGTTTCATGCAACATGAGTGCTTATAATTGTCTCAGTGAGCTTTGTACTAGTTTGACAACTTATGAAACATCTAACAACGCGTTTCTAGGAGTCTTAACCAAGTTTCATGCAACATCAAGTGCATATAAGTGTCTCAATGAGCTGTATACAAGTTTGACGAACTTATGAAACATCTAACAAAGCGTTTCTAGGACTCTAAACCAAGTTTCATTCAACATGAGTGCTTATAAGTTTCTCAATGAGCTTTGTACAAGTTTAACGATCTTATGAAACATCTAACAACGTGTTTCTAGGACTCTAAACCAAGTTTCATGCAACATGAGTGCTTATAAGTGTCTCAATGAGCTTTGTACTAGTTTCATGAACTTATGAAATATCTAACAACGCGGTTTCTAGGACTCTAAACCAACTTTCATGCAACATGAGTGCTTATAAGTGTCTCAATGAGCTTTGTACTAGTTTGACGAACTTATGAAACATCTAACAACGCGTTTCTAGGAGTCTTAACCAAGTTTCATGCAACATCAGTGCATATAAATGTCTCAATGAGCTTTCTACAAGTTTGACGAACTTATGAAACATCTAACAACGCGTTTCTAGGACTCTAAACAAAGTTTCATGCAACATGAGTGCTTATAAGTGTCTCAATGAGCTTTGTACTAGTTTGACGAACTTATGAAACATCTAACAACGCGTTTCTAGGACTCTAAACCAAGTTTCATGCAACATGAGTGCTTATAATTGTCTCAATGAGCTTTGTACTAGTTTGACAAACTTATGAAACATCTAACAACGCGTTTCTAGGAGTCTTAACCAAGTTTCATGCAACATCAGTGCATATAAGTGTCTCAATGAACTTTGTACAAGTTTGAAGAACTTATGAAACATCTAACAACGTGGTTGCTAGGACTCTAACCCAAGTTTCATGCAACATGAGTGATTATAATTGTCTCAGTGAGCTTTGTACTAGTTTGACGTACTTATGAAACATCTAACAACGCGTTTCTAGGAGTCTTAACCAAGTTTCATGCAACATGAGTGCTTATAAGTGTCTCAATGAGCTTTGTACAAGTTTGAAGAACTTATGAAACATCTAACAACGTGGTTGCTAGGACTCTAACCCAAGTTTCATGCAACATGAGTGCTTATAAGTGTCTCAATGAGATTTGTACAAGTTTGACGAACTTATGAAACAACTAACAACTCCTTTCTAGGACTCTAAACCAAGTTTCATGCTACATGATTGCTTATAAGTCCCTCAATGAGCTTTGTACAAGTTTGACGAACTTATGAAACATCTAACAACGCGGTTTCTAGGACTCTAAACCAAGTTACATGCAACATGAGTGCTTATAAATGTTTCAATGAGCTTTGTACTAGTTTGACGAACTTATGAAAAATCTAACAACGCGTTTCTAGGACTCTAAACCAAGTTTCATGCAACATGAATGCTTATAAGTGTCTCAATGAGCTTTGTACTAGTTTGACGAACTTATGAAACATCTAACAACGCGTTTCTAGGAGTCTTAACCAAGTTTCATTCAACATGAGTGCATATAAGTGTCTCAATGAGTTTTGTACAAGTTTAACGAATTTATGAAACATCTAACAACGCGTTTATAGGACTCTAAACCAAGTTTCATGCAACATGAGTGCTTATAAGTGTCTCAATGAGCTTTGTACTAGTTTGACGAACTTATGAAACATCTAACAACGCGTTTCTAGGAGTCTTAACCAAGTTTCATGCAACATGAGTGCTTATAAGTGTCTCAATGAGCTTTTTACAAGTTTGAAGAACTTATGAAACATCTAACAACGTGGTTGCTAGGACTCTAACCCAAGTTTCATGCAACATGAGTGCTTATAAGTGTCTCAATGAGATTTGTACAAGTTTGACGAACTTATGAAACAACTAACAACTCCTTTCTAGGACTCTAAACCAAGTTTCATGCTACATGATTGCTTATAAGTTCCTCAATGAGCTTTGTACAAGTTTGACGAACTTATGAAACATCTAACAACGCGGTTTCTAGGACTCTAAACCAAGTTACATGCAACATGAGTGCTTATAAATGTTTCAATGAGCTTTGTACTAGTTTGACGAACTTATGAAAAATCTAACAACGCGTTTCTAGGACTCTAAACCAAGTTTCATGCAACATGAGTGCTTATAAGTGTCTCAATGAGCTTTGTACTAGTTTGACGAACTTATGAAACATCTAACAACGCGTTTCTAGGAGTCTTAACCAAGTTTCATTCAACATGAGTGCATATAAGTGTCTCAATGAGCTTTGTACAAGTTTGACGAACTTATGAAACATCTAACAACGCGTTTCTAGGACTCTAAACCAAGTTTCATGCAACATTACTGCTTATAAGTGTCTCAATGAGCTTTGTACTTATTTTACGAACTTCTGAAACATCTAACAACGCGTTTCTAGGACTCTAAACCAAGTTTCATGCAACATGGGTGCTTATAAGTGGCTCAATGAGCTTTGTCCTAGTTTGTCGAACTTATGAAACATCTAACAACGCGTTTCTAGGATTCAAAACCAAGTTTTATGCAACATGAGTGCTTATAAGTGTCTCAATGAGCTTTGTACTTGTTTGACGAACTTATGAAACATCTAACAAAGCGTTTCTAGGACTCTAAACCAAGTTTCATGCAACATGAGTGCTTATAAGTGGTTCAATGAACTTTGTACTAGTTTCACGAACTTATGAAACATCTAACAACGCGGTTTCTAGGACTCTAAATCAAGTTACATGCAACATGAGTGCTAATAAATGTTTCAATGAGCTTTGTACTAGTTTGACGAACTTATGAAACATCTAACAACGCGTTTCTAGGAGTCTTAACCAAGTTTCATGCAACATCAGTGCATATAAGTGTCTCAATGAGCTTTGTACAAGTTTGAAGAACTTATGAAACATCTAACAACGTGGTTGCTAGGACTCTAACCCAAGTTTCATGCAACATGAGTGCATATAAGTGTCTCAATGAGCTTTGTACAAGTTTAACGAACTTATGAAACATCTAACAACGCGTTTCTAGGATTCAAAACTAAGTTTCATGCAACATGAGTGCTTATAAGTGTCTCAATGAGCTTTGTACTAGTTTGACGAACTTATGAAACATCTAACAATGCGTTTCTAGGACTCTAAACCAAGTTTCATGCAACATGAGTGCTTATAATTGTCTCAGTGAGCTTTATACTAGTTTGACAACTTATGAAACATCTAACAACGCGTTTCTAGGAGTCTTAACCAAGTTTCATGCAACATCAGTGCATATAAGTGTCTCAATGAGTTGTGTACAAGTTTGACGAACTTATGAAACATCTAACAAAGCGTTTCTAGGACTCTAAACAAAGTTTCATGCAACATGAGTGCTTATAAGTTTCTCAATGAGCTTTGTACAAGTTTAACGATCTTATGAAACATCTAACAACGCGTTTCTAGGACTCTAAACCAAGTTTAATGCAACATGAGTGGTTATAAGTGTCTCAATGAGCTTTGTACTAGTTTCATGAACTTATGAAACATCTAACAACGCGGTTTCTAGGACTCTAAACCAACTTTCATGCAACATGAGTGCTTATAAGTGTCTCAATGAGCTTTGTACTAGTTTGACGAACTTATGAAACATCTAACAACGCGTTTCTAGGAGTCTTAACCAAGTTTCATGCAACATCGGTGCATATAAATGTCTCAATGAGCTTTCTACAAGTTTGACGAACTTATGAAACATCTAACAACGCGTTTCTAGGACTCTAAACAAAGTTTCATGCAACATGAGTGCTTATAAGTGTCTCAATGAGCTTTGTACTAGTTTGACGAACTTATGAAACATCTAACAACGCGTTTCTAGGACTCTAAACCAAGTTTCATGCAACATGAGTGCTTATAATTGTCTCGATGAGCTTTGTACTAGTTTGACAAACTTATGAAACATCTAACAACGCGTTTCTAGGAGTCTTAACCAAGTTTCATGCAACATCGGTGCATATAAGTGTTTCAATGAGCTTTGTACAAGTTTGAAGAACTTATGAAACATCTAACAACGTGGTTGCTAGGACTCTAACCCAAGTTTCATGCAACATGAGTGCTTATAATTGTCTCAGTGAGCTTTGTACTAGTTTGACGAACTTATGAAACATCTAACAACGCGTTTCTAGGAGTCTTAACCAAGTTTCATGCAACATGAGTGCTTATAAGTGTCTCAATGAGCTTTGTACAAGTTTGAAGAACTTATGAAACATCTAACAACGTGGTTGCTAGGACTCTAACCCAAGTTTCATGCAACATGAGTGCTTATAAGTGTCTCAATGAGATTTGTACAAGTTTGACAAACTTATGAAACAACTAACAACTCCTTTCTAGGACTCTAAACCAAGTTTCATGCTACATGATTGCTTATAAGTCCCTCAATGAGCTTTGTACAAGTTTGACGAACTTATGAAACATCTAACAACGCTGTTTCTAGGACTCTAAACCAAGTTACATGCAACATGAGTGCTTATAAATGTTTCAATGAGCTTTGTACTAGTTTGACGAACTTATGAAAAATCTAACAACGCGTTTCTAGGACTCTAAACCAAGTTTCATGCAACATGAATGCTTATAAGTGTCTCAATGAGCTTTGTACTAGTTTGACGAACTTATGAAACATCTAACAACGCGTTTCTAGGAGTCTTAACCAAGTTTCATTCAACATGAGTGCATATAAGTGTCTCAATGAGTTTTGTACAAGTTTAACGAACTTATGAAACATCTAACAACGCGTTTATAGGACTCTAAACCAAGTTTCATGCAACATGAGTGCTTATAAGTGTCTCAATGAGCTTTGTACTAGTTTGACGAAATTATGAAACATCTAACAACGCGTTTCTAGGAGTCTTAACAAAGTTGCATTCAAGATGAGTGCATATAAGTGTCTCAATGAGCTTTGTACAAGTTGAACAAACTTATGAAACATCTAACAACGCGTTTCTAGGAGTCTTAACCAAGTTTAATGCAACATCAGTGCATATAAGTGTCTCAATGAGCTGTGTACAAGTTTGACGAACTTATGAAACATCTAACAAAGCGTTTCTAGGACTCTAAACCAAGTTTCATTCAACATGAGTGCTTATAAGTTTCTCAATGAGCTTTGTACAAGTTTAACGATCTTATGAAACATCTAACAACGTGTTTCTAGGACTCTAAACCAAGTTTCATGCAACATGAGTGCTTATAAGTGTCTCAATGAGCTTTGTACTAGTTTCATGAACTTATGAAACATCTAACAACGCGGTTTCTAGGACTCTAAACCAACTTTCATGCAACATGAGTGCTTATAAGTGTCTCAATGAGCTTTGTACTAGTTTGATGAACTTATGAAACATCTAACAACGCGTTTCTAGGAGTCTTAACCAAGTTTCATGCAACATCAGTGCATATAAGTGTCTCAATGAGCTTTCTACAAGTTTGACGAACTTATGAAACATCTAACAACGCGTTTCTAGGACTCTAAACCAAGTTTCATGCAACATTACTGCTTATAAGTGTCTCAATGAGCTTTGTACTTATTTGACGAACTTATGAAACATCTAACAACGCGTTTCTAGGACTCTAAACCAAGTTTCATGCAACATGAGTGCTTATAAGTGGCTCAATGAGCTTTGTCCTAGTTTGTCGAACTTATGAAACATCTAACAACGCGTTTCTAGGATTCAAAACCAAGTTTTATGCAACATGAGTGCTTATAAGTGTCTCAATGAGCTTTGTACTTGTTTGACGAACTTATGAAACATCTAACAAAGCGTTTCTAGGACTCTAAACCAAGTTTCATGCAACATGAGTGCTTATAAGTGGCTCAATAAACTTTGTACTAGTTTTACTAACTTATGAAACATCTAACAACGCGGTTTCTAGGACTCTAAACCAAGTTACATGCAACATGAGTGCTAATAAATGTTTCAATGAGCTTTGTACTAGTTTGACGAACTTATGAAACATCTAACAACGCGTTTCTAGGAGTCTTAAAAAAGTTGTATTCAAGATGAGTGCATATAAGTGTCTCAATGAGCTTTGTACAAGTTTAACGAACTTATGAAACATCTAACAACGCGTTTCTAGGATTCAAAACCAAGTTTCATGCAACATGAGTGCTTATAAGTGTCTCAATGAGCTTTGTACTTGTTTGACGAACTTATGAAACATCTAACAACGCGTTTCTAGGACTCTAAACCAAGTTTCATGCAACATGACTGCTTATAAGTGTCTCAACGAGCTTTGTAATTGTTTGACGAACTTATGAAACATCTAACAACGCGTTTTTAGGACTCTAAACCAAGTTTCATGCAACATGAGTGCTTATAAGTGGCTCAATGACCTTTGTACTAGTTTGATGAAATAATGGAACATCTAACAACGCGGTTTCTAGGACTCTAAACCAAGTTTCATGAACCATGAATCCTTATAAGTGTCTCAATGAGCTTTGTACTAGTTTGGCGAATTTATGAAACATCTAATAACGCCTTTCTAGGACTCTAAACCAAGTTTCATGCAACATGAGTGCTTATAAGTGTCTCAATGAGCTTTGTACAAGTTTGACGAACTTATGAAACATCTAACAACTCGTTTCTAGGACTTTAAACCAAGTTTCATGTAACATGAGTGCTTATAAGTGTCTCAATGAGCTTTGTACAAGTTTGACGAACTTATGAAACATCTAACAACGTGTTTCTAGGACTCTAAACCAAGTTTCATGCAACATGAGTGCTTATAAGTGTCTCAATGAGCTTTGTACAAGTTTGACGAACTTATGAAACAACTAACAACTCCTTTCTAGGACTCTAAACCAAGTTTCATGCTACATGATTGCTTATAAGTTCCTCAATGAGCTTTGTACAAGTTTGACGAAGTTTTGAAACATCTAACAACGCGTTTCTAGGACTCTAAACCAAGTTTCATGCAACATGAGTACTTATAAGTGTCTCAATGAGCTTTGTACTTGTTTGACGAACTTATGAAACATCTAACAACGCATTTCTAGGACTCTAAACCAAGTTTCATGCAACATGAATGCTTATAAGTGTCTCAATGAGCTTTGTACTAGTTTGACGAACTTATGAAACATATAACAACGCGTTTCTAGGAGTCTTAACCAAGTTTCATTCAACATGAGTGCATATAAGTGTCTCAATGAGCTTTTACAAGTTTGACGAACTTATGAAACATCTAACAACGCGTTTCTAGGACTCTAAACCAAGTTTCATGCAACATGACTACTTATAAGTGTCTCAATGAGCTTTGTACTTGTTTGACGAACTTATGAAACATCTAACAACGCGTTTCTAGGACTCTAAACTAAGTTTCATGCAACATGAGTGCTTATAAGTGGCTCAATGAGCTTTGTCCTAGTTTGTCGAACTTATGAAACATCTAAAAACGCGTTTCTAGGATTCAAAACCAAGTTTTATGCAACATGAGTGCTTATAAGTGTCTCAATGAGCTTTGTACTTGTTTGACGAACTTTTGAAACATCTAACAACGCGTTTCTAGGACTCTAAACCAAGTTTCTTGCAACATGAGTGATTATAAGTGGCTCAATGAACTTTGTACTAGTTTTACGAACTTATGAAACATCTAACAACGCGGTTTCTAGGACTCTAAACCAAGTTACATGCAACATGAGTGCTTATAAATGTTTCAATGAGCTTTGTACTAGTTTGACGAACTTATGAAAAATCTAACAACGCGTTTCTAGGACTCTAAACCAAGTTTCATGCAACATGAATGCTTATAAGTATCTCAATGAACTTTGTACTAGTTTAACGAACTTATGAAACATCTAACAACGCGTGTCTAGGAGTCTTAACCAAGTTTCATTCAACATGAGTGCATATATGTGTCTCAATGAGCTTTGTACAAGTTTGACGAACTTATGAAACATCTAACAACGCGTTTCTAGGACTCTAAACCGAGTTTCATGCAACATGACTGCTTATAAGTGTCTCAAAGAGCTTTGTACTTGTTTGACGAACTTATGAAACATCTAACAACGCGTTTCTAGGACTCTAAACCAAGTTTCACGCAACATGAGTGCTTATAAGTGGCTCAATGAGCTTTGTCCTAGTTTGTCGAACTTATGAAACATCTAACAACGCGATTTCTAAGACTCTAAACCAAGTTTCATGAACCATGAATGCTTATAAGTGTCTCAATGAGCTTTGAACTAGTTTGGCGAATTTATGAAACATCTAATAACGCCTTTCTAGGACTCTAAACCAAGTTTCATGCAACATGAGTGCTTATAAGTGTCTCAATGAGCTTTGTACAAGTTTGACGAACTTATGAAACATCTAACAACGCGTTTCTAGGAGTCTTAAACAAGTTTCATGCAACATCAGTGCATATAAATGTCTCAATGAGCTTTGTACAAGTTTGACGAACTTATGAAACATCTAACAACGCGTTTCTAGGACTCTAAACAAAGTTTCATGCAACATGAGTGCTTATAAGTGTCTCAATGAGCTTTGTACTAGTTTGACGAACTTATGAAACATCTAACAACGCGTTTCTAGGACTCTAAACCAAGTTTCATGCAACATGAGTGCTTATAATTGTCTCAGTGAGCTTTGTACTAGTTTGACAAACTTATGAAACACCTAACAACGCGTTTCTAGGAGTCTTAACCAAGTTTCATGCAACATCAGTGCATATAAGTGTTTCAATGAGCTTTGTACAAGTTTGAAGAACTTATGAAACATCTAACAACGTGGTTGCTAGGACTCTAACCCAAGTTTCATGCAACATGAGTGCTTATAATTGTCTCAGTGAGCTTTGTACTAGTTTGACGAACTTATGAAACATCTAACAACGCGTTTCTAGGAGTCTTAACCAAGTTTCATGCAACATGAGTGCTTATAAGTGTCTCAATGAGCTTTGTACAAGTTTGAAGAACTTATGAAACATCTAACAACGTGGTTGCTAGGACTCTAACCCAAGTTTCATGCAACATGAGTGCTTATAAGTGTCTCAATGAGATTTGTACAAGTTTGACAAACTTATGAAACAACTAACAACTCCTTTCTAGGACTCTAAACCAAGTTTCATGCTACATGATTGCTTATAAGTCCCTCAATGAGCTTTGTACAAGTTTGACGAAATTATGAAACATCTAACAACGCTGTTTCTAGGACTCTAAACCAAGTTACATGCAACATGAGTGCTTATAAATGTTTCAATGAGCTTTGTACTAGTTTGACGAACTTATGAAAAATCTAACAACGCGTTTCTAGGACTCTAAACCAAGTTTCATGCAACATGAATGCTTATAAGTGTCTCAATGAGCTTTGTACTAGTTTGACGAACTTATGAAACATCTAACAACGCGTTTCTAGGAGTCTTAACCAAGTTTCATTCAACATGAGTGCATATAAGTGTCTCAATGAGTTTTGTACAAGTTTAACGAACTTATGAAACATCTAACAACGCGTTTATAGGACTCTAAACCAAGTATCATGCAACATGAGTGCTTATAAGTGTCTCAATGAGCTTTGTACTAGTTTGACGAAATTATGAAACATCTAACAACGCGTTTCTAGGAGTCTTAAAAAAGTTGCATTCAAAGTGAGTGCATATAAGTGTCTCAATGAGCTTTGTACAAGTTGAACAAACTTATGAAACATCTAACAACGCGTTTCTAGGAGTCTTAACCAAGTTTCATGCAACATCAGTGCATATAAGTGTCTCAATGAGCTGTGTACAAGTTTGACGAACTTATGAAACATCTAACAAAGCGTTTCTAGGACTCTAAACCAAGTTTCATTCAACATGAGTGCTTATAAGTTTCTCAATGAGCTTCGTACAAGTTTAACGATCTTATGAAACATCTAACAACGTGTTTCTAGGACTCTAAACCAAGTTTCATGCAACATGAGTGCTTATAAGTGTCTCAATGAGCTTTGTACTAGTTTCATGAACTTATGAAACATCTAACAACGCGGTTTCTAGGACTCTAAACCAACTTTCATGCAACATGAGTGCTTATAAGTGTCTCAATGAGCTTTGTACTAGTTTGATGAACTTATGAAACATCTAACAACGCGTTTCTAGGAGTCTTAACCAAGTTTCATGCAACATCAGTGCATATAAGTGTCTCAATGAGCTTTCTACAAGTTTGACGAACTTATGAAACATCTAAAAACGCGTTTCTAGGACTCTAAACCAAGTTTCATGCAACATTACTGCTTATAAGTGTCTCAATGAGCTTTGTACTTATTTGACGAACTTATGAAACATCTAACAACGCGTTTCTAGGACTCTAAACCAAGTTTCATGCAACATGAGTGCTTATAAGTGGCTCAATGAGCTTTGTCCTAGTTTGTCGAACTTATGAAACATCTAACAACGCGTTTCTAGGATTCAAAACCAAGTTTTATGCAACATGAGTGCTTATAAGTGTCTCAATGAGCTTTGTACTTGTTTGACGAACTTATGAAACATCTAACAAAGCGTTTCTAGGACTCTAAACCAAGTTTCATGCAACATGAGTGCTTATAAGTGGCTCAATAAACTTTGTACTAGTTTTACTAACTTATGAAACATCTAACAACGCGGTTTCTAGGACTCTAAACCAAGTTACATGCAACATGAGTGCTAATAAATGTTTCAATGAGCTTTGTACTAGTTTGACGAACTTATGAAACATCTAACAACGCGTTTCTAGGAGTCTTAAAAAAGTTGCATTCAAGATGAGTGCATATAAGTGTCTCAATGAGCTTTGTACAAGTTTAACGAACTTACGAAACATCTAACAACGCGTTTCTAGGATTCAAAACCAAGTCTCATGCAACATGAGTGCTTATAAGTGTCTCAATGAGCTTTGTACAAGTTTGACGAACTTATGAAACATCTAACAACTCGTTTCTAGGACTTTAAACCAAGTTTCATGTAACATGAGTGCTTATAAGTGTCTCAATGAGCTTTGTACAAGTTTGACGAACTTATGAAACATCTAACAACGTGTTTCTAGGACTCTAAACCAAGTTTCATGCAACATGAGTGCTTATAAGTGTCTCAATGAGCTTTGTACAAGTTTGACGAACTTATGAAACAACTAACAACTCCTTTCTAGGACTCTAAACCAAGTTTCATGCTACATGATTGCTTATAAGTTCCTCAATGAGCTTTGTAAAAGTTTGACGAAGTTATGAAACATCTAACAACGCGTTTCTAGGACTCTAAACCAAGTTTCATGCAACATGAGTACTTATAAGTGTCTCAATGAGCTTTGTACTTGTTTGACGAACTTATGAAACATCTAACAACGCATTTCTAGGACTCTAAACCAAGTTTCATGCAACATGAATGCTTATAAGTGTCTCAATGAGCTTTGTACTAGTTTGACGAACTTATGAAACATTTAACAACGCGTTTCTAGGAGTCTTAACCAAGTTTCATTCAACATGAGTGCATATAAGTGTCTCAATGAGCTTTTACAAGTTTGACGAACTTATGAAACATCTAACAACGCGTTTCTAGGACTCTAAACCAAGTTTCATGCAACATGACTACTTATAAGTGTCTCAATGAACTTTGTACTTGTTTGACGAACTTATGAAACATCTAACAACGCGTTTCTAGGACTCTAAACTAAGTTTCATGCAACATGAGTGCTTATAAGTGTCTCAATGAGCTTTGTCCTAGTTTGTCGAACTTATGAAACATCTAACAACGCGTTTCTAGGATTCAAAACCAAGTTTTATGCAACATGAGTGCTTATAAGTGTCTCAATGAGCTTTTTACTTGTTTGACGAACTTTTGAAACATCTAACAACGCGTTTCTAGGACTCTAAACCAAGTTTCTTGCAACATGAGTGATTATAAGTGGCTCAATGAACTTTGTACTAGTTTTACGAACTTATGAAACATCTAACAACGCGGTTTCTAGGACTCTAAACCAAGTTACATGCAACATGAGTGCTTATAAATGTTTCAATGAGCTTTGTACTAGTTTGACGAACTTATGAAAAATCTAACAACGCGTTTCTAGGACTCTAAACCAAGTTTCATGCAACATGAATGCTTATAAGTATCTCAATGAGCTTTGTACTAGTTTAACGAACTTATGAAACATCTAACAACGCGTGTCTAGGATTCTTAACCAAGTTTCATTCAACATGAGTGCATATATGTGTCTCAATGAGCTTTGTACAAGTTTGACGAACTTATGAAACATCTAACAACGCGTTTCTAGGACTCTAAACCGAGTTTCATGCAACATGACTGCTTATAAGTGTCTCAAAGAGCTTTGTACTTGTTTGACGAACTTATGAAACATCTAACAACGCGTTTCTAGGACTCTAAACCAAGTTTCACGCAACATGAGTGCTTATAAGTGGCTCAATGAGCTTTGTCCTAGTTTGTCGAACTTATGAAACATCTAACAACGCCATTTCTAAGACTCTAAACCAAGTTTCATGAACCATGAATGCTTATAAGTGTCTCAATGAGCTTTGTACAAGTTTGACGAATTTATGAAACATCTAACAACTCGTTTCTAGGACTGTAAACCAAGTTTCATGTAACATGAGTGCTTATAAGTGTCTCAATGAGATTTGTACTAGTTTGATGAACTTATGAAACATCTAACAACGCGTTTCTAGGAATTTAAACCAAGTTTCATGCAACATGAGTTCTTATAAGTGTCTCAATGAGCTTTGTACAAGTTTGAAGAACTTATGAAACATCTAACAACGTGGTTGCTAGGACTCTAAACCAAGTTTCATGCAACATGAGTTTGACAACGTGGTTGCTAGGACTCTAAACCAAGTGTCTGCTAGGACTCTAAACCAAGTGTCTCAATGAGATTTGTACAAGTTTCACAAACTTATGAAACAACTAACAACGCCATTCTAGGACTCTAAACCAAGTTTCATGCTACATGATTGCTTATAAGTTCCTCAATGAGTTTTGTACAAGTTTGACGAACTTATGAAACATCTAACAACGCGTTTCTAGGACTCTAAACCAAGTTTCATGCAACATGAGTGCTTATAAGTGTCTCAATGAGCTTTGTACTTGTTTGACGAACTTATGAAACATCTAACAACGCGTTTCTAGGACTCTAAACCAAGTTTCATGCAACATGAGTGCTTATAAGTGGCTCAATGAGCTTTGTACTAGTTTGATGAACTTATGGAACATCTAACAACGCGGTTTCTAGTACTGTAAACCAATTTTCATGCAACATTAGTGCTTAGAAGTGTCTCAATGAGTTTTGTACTAGTTTGACGAACTTATGAAACATCTAACAACGCGTTTATAAGACTCTAAACAAAGTTTCATGCAACATGAGTGCTTATAAGTGTATCAATGAGCTTTGTACTAGTTTGACGAACTTATGAAACATCTAACAACGCGTTTCTAGGAGTCTTAACAAAGTTGCATTCAACATGAGTGCATATAAGTGTCTCAATGAGCTTTGTACTTGTTTGACGAACTTATGAAACATCTAACAACGCGTTTCTAGGACTCTAAACCAAGTTTCATGCAACATGAGTGCTTATAAGTGTCTCAATGAGCGTTGTACTTGTTTGACGAACTTATGAAACATCTAACAACGCGTTTCTAGGACTCTAAACCAAGTTTCATGCAATATGAGTGCTTATAAGTGGCTCAATGAGCTTTGTACTAGTTTGATGAACTTATGGAACATCTAACAACGCGGTTTCTAGTACTGTAAACCAATTTTCATGCAACATTAGTGCTTAAAAGTGTCTCAATGAGTTTTGTACTAGTTTGACGAACTTATGAAACATCTAACAACGCGTTTATAGGACTCTAAACAAAGTTTCATGCAACATGAGTGCTTATAAGTGTATCAATGAGCTTTGTACTAGTTTGACGAACTTATGAAACATCTAACAACGCGTTTCTAGGAGTCTTAACAAAGTTGCATTCAACATGAGTGCATATAAGTGTCTCAATGAGCTTTGTACTTGTTTGACGAACTTATGAAACATCTAACAACGCGTTTCTAGGACTCTAAACCAAGTTTCATACAACATGAGTGCTTATAAGTGGCTCAATGAGCTTTGTCCTAGTTTGTCGAACTTATGAAACATCTAACAACGCGATTTCTAAGACTCTAAACCAAGTTTCATGAACCATGAATGCTTATAAGTGTCTCAATGAGCTTTGTATTAGTTTGGCGAATTTATGAAACATCTAATAACGCCTTTCTATGACTCTAAACCAAGTTTCATGCAACATGAGTGCTTATAAGTGTCTCAATGAGCTTTGTACAAGTTTGACGAACTTATGAAACATCTAACAACTCGTTTCTAGGACTCTAAACCAAGTTTCGTGCAACATGAGTGCTTATAAGTGTTTGAATGAGCTTTGTACTAGTTTGATGAACTTGTGAAACATCTAACAACGCGTTTCTAGGAATTTAAACCAAGTTTCATTCAACATGAGTGCTTATAAGTGTCTCAATGAGCTTTGTACAAGTTTGAAGAACTTATGAAACATCTAACAACGTGGTTGCTAGGACTCTAACCCAAGTTTCATGCAACATGAGTGCTTATAAGTGTCTCAATGAGATTTGTACAAGTTTAACGAACTTATGAAACAACTAACAACTCCTTTCTAGGACTCTAAACCAAGTTTCATGCTACATGATTGCTTATAAGTCCCTCAATGAGCTTTGTACAAGTTTGACGAACTTATGAAACATCTAACAACGCGTTTCTAGGACTCTAAACCAAGTTTCATGCAACATGAGTACTTATAAGTGTCTCAATGAACTTTGTACTTGTTTGACAAACTTATGAAACATCTAACAACGCATTTCTAGGACTCTAAACAAAGTTTCATGCAACATGAGTGCTTATAAGTGTCTCAATGAGCTTTGTACAAGTTTGACGAACTTATGAAACATCTAACAACGTGTTTCTAGGACTCTAAACCAAGTTTTATGCAACATGAGTGCTTATAAGTGTCTCAATGAGCTTTGTACAAGTTTGACGAACTTATGAAACAACTAACAACTCCTTTCTAGGACTCTAAACCAAGTTTCATGCTACATGATTGCTTATAAGTTCCTCAATGAGCTTTGTACAAGTTTGACGAAGTTATGAAACATCTAACAACGCGTTTCTAGGACTCTAAACCAAGTTTCATGCAACATGAGTACTTATAAGTGTCTCAATGAGCTTTGTACTTGTTTGACGAACTTATGAAACATCTAACAACGCATTTCTAGGACTCTAAACCAAGTTTCATGCAACATGAATGCTTATAAGTGTCTCAATGAGCTTTGTACTAGTTTGACGAACTTATGAAACATCTAACAACGCGTTTCTAGGAGTCTTAACCAAGTTTCATTCAACATGAGTGCATATAAGTGTCTCAATGAGCTTTTACAAGTTTGACGAACTTATGAAACATCTAACAACGCGTTTCTAGGACTCTAAACCAAGTTTCATGCAACATGACTACTTATAAGTGTCTCAATGAGCTTTGTACTTGTTTGACGAACTTATGAAACATCTAACAACGCGTTTCTAGGATTCAAAACCAAGTTTTATGCAACATGAGTGCTTATAAGTGTCTCAATGAGCTTTGTACTTGTTTGACGAACTTATGAAACATCTAACAACGCGTTTCTAGGACTCTAAACCAAGTTTCATGCAACATGAGTACTTATAAGTGTCTCAATGAACTTTGTACTTGTTTGACAAACTTATGAAACATCTAACAACGCATTTCTAGGACTCTAAACCAAGTTTCATGCAACATGAGTGCTTATAAGTGTCTCAATGATATTTGTACAAGTTTAACGAACTTATGAAACAACTAACAACTCCTTTCTAGGACTCTAAACCAAGTTTCATGCTACATGATTGCTTATAAGTCCCTCAATGAGCTTTGTACTTGTTTGACGAACTTATGAAACATCTAACAACGCGTTTCTAGGACTCTAAACCAAGTTTCATGCAACATGAGTACTTATAAGTGTCTCAATGAACTTTGTACTTGTTTGACAAACTTATGAAACATCTAACAACGCATTTCTAGGACTCTAAACCAAGTTTCATGCAACATGAATGCTTATAAGTGTCTCAATGAGCTTTGTACTAGTTTGACGAACTTATGAAACATCTAACAACGAGTTTCTAGGAGTCTTAACCAAGTTTAATTCAACATGAGTACATATAAGTGTCTCAATGAGCTTTGTACAAGTTTGACGAACTTATGAAACATCTAACAACGCGTTTCTAGGACTCTAAACCAAGTTTAATGCAACATGACTGCTTATAAGTGTTTCAATGAGCTTTGTACTTGTTTGACGAACTTATGAAACATCTAACAACGCGTTTCTAGGACTCTAAACCAAGTTTCATGCAACATGAGTGCTTATAAGTGGCTCAATGAGGTTTGTCCTAGTTTGTCGAACTTATGAAACATCTAACAACGCGTTTCTAGGATTCAAAACCAAGTTTTATGCAACATGAGTGCTTATAAGTGTCTCAATGAGCTTTGTACTTGTTTGACGAACTTATGAAACATCTAATAACGCGTTTCTAGGAGTCTTAACAAAGTTGCATTCAAAATGAGTGCATATAAGTGTCACAATGAGCTTTGTACAAGTTTAACGAACTTATGAAACATCTAACAACGCGTTTCTAGTATTCAAAACCAAGTTTCATGCAACATGAGTGCTTATAAGTGTCTCAATTAGCTTTGTACTTGTTTGACGAACTTATGAAACATCTAACAACGCGTTTCTAAGACTCTAAACCAAGTTTCATGCAACATGAGTGCTTATAAGTGGCTCAATGAACTTTGTACTAGTTTGACGAACTTATGAAACATCTAACAACGCGGTTTCTAGGACTCTAAACCAAGTTACATGCAACATGAGTGCTTATAAATGTTTCAATGAGCTTTGTACTAGTTTGACGAACTTATGAAAAATCTAACAACGCGTTTCTAGGACTCTAAACCAAGTTTCATGCAACATGAATGCTTATAAGTGTCTCAATGAGCTTTGTACTAGTTTGACGAACTTATGAAACATCTAACAACGCGTTTCTAGGAGTCTTAACCAAGTTTCATTCAACATGAGTGCATATAAGTGGCTCAATGAACTTTGTACTAGTTTTACGAACTTATGAAACATCTAACAACGCGGTTTCTAGGACTCTAAACCAAGTTACATGCAACATGAGTGCTTATAAATGTTTCAATGAGCTTTGTACCAGTTTTACGAACTTATGAAAAATCTAACAACGCGTTTCTAGGACTCTAAACCAAGTTTCATGCAACATGAATGCTTATAAGTGTCTCAATGAGCTTTGTACTAGTTTAACGAACTTATGAAACATCTAACAACGCGTTTCTAGGAGTCTTAACCAAGTTTCATTCAACATGAGTGCATATAAGTGTCTCAATGAGCTTTGTACAAGTTTGACGAACTTATGAAACATCTAACAACGCGTTTCTAGGACTCTAAACCAAGTTTCATGCAACATGACTGCTTATAAGTGTCTCAACGAGCTTTGTACTTGTTTGACGAACTTATGAAACATCTAACAACGCGTTTCTAGGACTCTATACCAAGTTTCATGCAACATGAGTCCTTATAAGTGGCTCAATGAGCTTTTTCCTAGTTTGTCGAACTTATGAAACATCTAACAACGCGATTTCTAAGACTCTAAACCAAGTTTCATGAACCATGAATGCTTATAAGTGTCTCAATGAGCTTTGTATTAGTTTGGCGAATTTATGAAACATCTAATAACGCCTTTCTATGACTCTAAACCAAGTTTCATGCAACATGAGTGCTTATAAGTGTCTCAATGAGCTTTGTACAAGTTTGACGAACTTATGAAACATCTAACAACTCGTTTCTAGGACTCTAAACCAAGTTTCGTGCAACATGAGTGCTTATAAGTGTTTGAATGAGCTTTGTACTAGTTTGATGAACTTGTGAAACATCTAACAACGCGTTTCTAGGAATTTAAACCAAGTTTCATTCAACATGAGTGCTTATAAGTGTCTCAATGAGCTTTGTACAAGTTTGAAGAACTTATGAAACATTTAACAACGTGGTTGCTAGGACTCTAACCCAAGTTTCATGCAACATGAGTGCTTATAAGTGTCTCAATGATATTTGTACAAGTTTAACGAACTTATGAAACAACTAACAACTCCTTTCTAGGACTCTAAACCAAGTTTCATGCTACATGATTGCTTATAAGTCCCTCAATGAGCTTTGTACAAGTTTGACGAACTTATGAAACATCTAACAACGCGTTTCTAGGACTCTAAACCAAGTTTCATGCAACATGAGTACTTATAAGTGTCTCAATGAACTTTGTACTTGTTTGACAAACTTATGAAACATCTAACAACGCATTTCTAGGACTCTAAACCAAGTTTCATGCAACATGAATGCTTATAAGTGTCTCAATGAGCTTTGTACTAGTTTGACGAACTTATGAAACATCTAACAACGAGTTTCTAGGAGTCTTAACCAAGTTTAATTCAACATGAGTACATATAAGTGTCTCAATGAGCTTTGTACAAGTTGACGAACTTATGAAACATCTAACAACGCGTTTCTAGGACTCTAAACCAAGTTTAATGCAACATGACTGCTTATAAGTGTCTCAATGAGCTTTGTACTTGTTTGACGAACTTATGAAACATCTAACAACGCTTTTCTAGGACTCTAAACCAAGTTTCATGCAACATGAGTGCTTATAAGTGGCTCAATGAGCTTTGTCCTAGTTTGTCGAACTTATAAAACATCTAACAACGCGTTTCTAGGATTCAAAACCAAGTTTTATGCAACATGAGTGCTTATAAGTGTCTCAATGAGCTTTGTACTTGTTTGACGAACTTATGAAACATCTAACAACGCGTTTCTAGGACTCTAAACCAAGTTTCATGCAACATGAGTACTTATAAGTGTCTCAATGAACTTTGTACTTGTTTGACAAACTTATGAAACATCTAACAACGCATTTCTAGGACTCTAAACCAAGTTTCATGCAACATGAATGCTTATAAGTGTCTCAATGAGCTTTGTACTAGTTTGACGAACTTATGAAACATCTAACAACGAGTTTCTAGGAGTCTTAACCAAGTTTCATGCAACATGAGTGCTTATAAGTGGCTCAATGAACTTTGTACTAGTTTGACGAACTTATGAAACATCTAACAACGCGGTTTCTTGGACTCTAAACCAAGTTACATGCAACATGAGTGCTTATAAATGTTTCAATGAGCTTTGTACTAGTTTGACGAACTTATGAAAAATCTAACAACGCGTTTCTAGTATTCAAAACCAAGTTTCATGCAACATGAGTGCTTATAAGTGTCTCAATTAGCTTTGTACTTGTTTGACGAACTTATGAAACATCTAACAACGCGTTTCTAAGACTCTAAACCAAGTTTCATGCAACATGAGTGCTTATAAGTGGCTCAATGAACTTTGTACTAGTTTGACGAACTTATGAAACATCTAACAACGCGTTTATAGGACTCTAAACAAAGTTTCATGCAACATGAGTGCTTATAAGTGTATCAATGAGCTTTGTACTAGTTTGACGAACTTATGAAACATCTAACAACGCGTTTCTAGGAGTCTTAACAAAGTTGCATTCAACATGAGTGCATATAAGTGTCTCAATGAGCTTTGTACTTGTTTGACGAACTTATGAAACATCTAACAACGCGTTTCTAGGACTCTAAACCAAGTTTCATGCAACATGAGTGCTTATAAGTGGCTCAATGAGCTTTGTCCTAGTTTGTCGAACTTATGAAACATCTAACAACGCGATTTCTAAGACTCTAAACCAAGTTTCATGAACCATGAATGCTTATAAGTGTCTCAATGAGCTTTGTATTAGTTTGGCGAATTTATGAAACATCTAATAACGCCTTTCTATGACTCTAAACCAAGTTTCATGCAACATGAGTGCTTATAAGTGTCTCAATGAGCTTTGTACAAGTTTGACGAACTTATGAAACATCTAACAACGCGTTTCTAGGATTCAAAACCAAGTTTTATGCAACATGAGTGCTTATAAGTGTCTCAATGAGCTTTGTACTTGTTTGACGAACTTATGAAACATCTAACAACGCGTTTCTAGGACTCTAAACCAAGTTTCATGCAACATGAGTACTTATAAGTGTCTCAATGAACTTTGTACTTGTTTGACAAACTTATGAAACATCTAACAACGCATTTCTAGGACTCTAAACCAAGTTTCATGCAACATGAGTGCTTATAAGTGTCTCAATGATATTTGTACAAGTTTAACGAACTTATGAAACAACTAACAACTCCTTTCTAGGACTCTAAACCAAGTTTCATGCTACATGATTGCTTATAAGTCCCTCAATGAGCTTTGTACAAGTTTGACGAACTTATGAAACATCTAACAACACGTTTCTAGGACTCTAAACCAAGTTTCATGCAACATGAGTACTTATAAGTGTCTCAATGAACTTTGTACTTGTTTGACAAACTTATGAAACATCTAACAACGCATTTCTAGGACTCTAAACCAAGTTTCATGCAACATGAATGCTTATAAGTGTCTCAATGAGCTTTGTACTAGTTTGACGAACTTATGAAACATCTAACAACGAGTTTCTAGGAGTCTTAACCAAGTTTAATTCAACATGAGTACATATAAGTGTCTCAATGAGCTTTGTACAAGTTTGACGAACTTATGAAACATCTAACAACGCGTTTCTAGGACTCTAAACCAAGTTTAATGCAACATGACTGCTTATAAGTGTCTCAATGAGCTTTGTACTTGTTTGACGAACTTATGAAACATCTAACAACGCTTTTCTAGGACTCTAAACCAAGTTTCATGCAACATGAGTGCTTATAAGTGGCTCAATGAGCTTTGTCCTAGTTTGTCGAACTTATAAAACATCTAACAACGCGTTTCTAGGATTCAAAACCAAGTTTTATGCAACATGAGTGCTTATAAGTGTCTCAATGAGCTTTGTACTTGTTTGACGAACTTATGAAACATCTAACAACGCGTTTCTAGGACTCTAAACCAAGTTTCATGCAACATGAGTACTTATAAGTGTCTCAATGAACTTTGTACTTGTTTGACAAACTTATGAAACATCTAACAACGCATTTCTATGACTCTAAACCAAGTTTCATGCAACATGAATGCTTATAAGTGTCTCAATGAGCTTTGTACTAGTTTGACGAACTTATGAAACATCTAACAACGAGTTTCTAGGAGTCTTAACCAAGTTTCATGCAACATGAGTGCTTATAAGTGGCTCAATGAACTTTGTACTAGTTTGACGAACTTATGAAACATCTAACAACGCGGTTTCTAGGACTCTAAACCAAGTTACATGCAACATGAGTGCTTATAAATGTTTCAATGAGCTTTGTACTAGTTTGACGAACTTATGAAAAATCTAACAACGCGTTTCTAGTATTCAAAACCAGGTTTCATGCAACATGAGTGCTTATAAGTGTCTCAATTAGCTTTGTACTTGTTTGAGGAACTTATGAAACATCTAACAACGCGTTTCTAAGACTCTAAACCAAGTTTCATGCAACATGAGTGCTTATAAGTGGCTCAATGAACTTTGTACTAGTTTGACGAACTTATGAAACATCTAACAACGCGTTTATAGTACTCTAAACAAAGTTTCATGCAACATGAGTGCTTATAAGTGTATCAATGAGCTTTGTACTAGTTTGACGAACTTATGAAACATCTAACAACGCGTTTCTAGGAGTCTTAACAAAGTTGCATTCAACATGAGTGCATATAAGTGTCTCAATGAGCTTTGTACTTGTTTGACGAACTTATGAAACATCTAACAACGCGTTTCTAGGACTCTAAACCAAGTTTCATGCAACATGAGTGCTTATAAGTGGCTCAATGAGCTTTGTCCTAGTTTGTCGAACTTATGAAACATCTAACAACGCGATTTCTAAGACTCTAAACCAAGTTTCATGAACCATGAATGCTTATAAGTGTCTCAATGAGCTTTGTATTAGTTTGGCGAATTTATGAAACATCTAATAACGCCTTTCTATGACTCTAAACCAAGTTTCATGCAACATGAGTGCTTATAAGTGTCTCAATGAGCTTTGTACAAGTTTGACGAACTTATGAAACATCTAACAACGCGTTTCTAGGATTCAAAACCAAGTTTTATGCAACATGAGTGCTTATAAGTGTCTCAATGAGCTTTGTACTTGTTTGACGAACTTATGAAACATCTAACAACGCGTTTCTAGGACTCTAAACCAAGTTTCATGCAACATGAGTACTTATAAGTGTCTCAATGAACTTTGTACTTGTTTGACAAACTTATGAAACATCTAACAACACATTTCTAGGACTCTAAACCAAGTTTCATGCAACATGAGTGCTTATAAGTGTCTCAATGATATTTGTACAAGTTTAACGAACTTATGAAACAACTAACAACTCCTTTCTAGGACTCTAAACCAAGTTTCATGCTACATGATTGCTTATAAGTCCATCAATGAGCTTTGTACTTGTTTGACGAACTTATGAAACATCTAACAACGCGTTTCTAGGACTCTAAACCAAGTTTCATGCAACATGAGTACTTATAAGTGTCTCAATGAACTTTGTACTTGTTTGACAAACTTATGAAACATCTAACAACGCATTTCTAGGACTCTAAACCAAGTTTCATGCAACATGAATGCTTATAAGTGTCTCAATGAGCTTTGTACTAGTTTGACGAACTTATGAAACATCTAACAACGAGTTTCTAGGAGTCTTAACCAAGTTTAATTCAACATGAGTACATATAAGTGTCTCAATAAGCTTTGTACAAGTTTGACGAACTTATGAAACATCTAACAACGCGTTTCTAGGACTCTAAACCAAGTTTAATGCAACATGACTGCTTATAAGTGTCTCAATGACCTTTGTACTTGTTTGACGAACTTATGAAACATCTAACAACGCTTTTCTAGGACTCTAAACCAAGTTTCAATGAGCTTATGGAACATCTAACAACGCGGTTTCTAGTACTGTAAACCAATTTTCATGCAACATTAGTGCTTAGAAGTGTCTCAATGAGTTTTGTACTAGTTTGACGAACTTATGAAACATCTAACAACGCGTTTCTAGGACTCTAAACCAAGTTTAATGCAACATGACTGCTTATAAGTGTCTCAATGAGCTTTGTACTTGTTTGACGAACTTATGAAACATCTAACAACGCTTTTCTAGGACTCTAAACCAAGTTTCAATGAGCTTATGGAACATCTAACAACGCGGTTTCTAGTACTGTAAACCAAGTTTCATGCAACATGAATGCTTATAAGTGTCTCAATGAGCTTTGTACTAGTTTGACGAACTTATGAAACATCTAACAACGAGTTTCTAGGAGTCTTAACCAAGTTTAATTCAACATGAGTACATATAAGTGTCTCAATGAGCTTTGTACAAGTTTGACGAACTTATGAAACATCTAACAACGCGTTTCTAGGACTCTAAACCAAGTTTAATGCAACATGACTGCTTATAAGTGTCTCAATGAGCTTTGTACTTGTTTGACGAACTTATGAAACATCTAACAACGCTTTTCTAGGACTCTAAACCAAGTTTCAATGAACTTATGGAACATCTAACAATGCGGTTTCTAGTACTGTAAACCAATTTTCATGCAACATTAGTGCTTAGAAGTGTCTCAATGAGTTTTGTACTAGTTTGACGAACTTATGAAACATCTAACAACGCGTTTCTAGGACTCTAAACCAAGTTTAATGCAACATGACTGCTTATAAGTGTCTCAATGAGCTTTGTACTTGTTTGACGAACTTATGAAACATCTAACAACGCTTTTCTAGGACTCTAAACCAAGTTTCATGCAACATGTGTGCTTATAAGTGGCTCAATGAGCTTTGTCCTAGTTTGTCGAACTTATGAAACATCTAACGACGCGTTTCTAGGATTCAAAACCAAGTTTTATGCAACATGAGTGCTTATAAGTGTCTCAATGAGCTTTGTACTTGTTTGACGAACTTATGAAACATCTAACAACGCGTTTCTAGGACTCTAAACCAAGTTTCATGCAACATGAGTACTTATAAGTATCTCAATGAACTTTGTACTTGTTTGACAAACTTATGAAACATCTAACAACACATTTCTAGGACTCTAAACCAAGTTTCATGCAACATGAATGCTTATAAGTGTCTCAATGAGCTTTGTACTAGTTTGACGAACTTATGAAACATCTAACAACGAGTTTCTAGGAGTCTTAACCAAGTTTCATGCAACATGAGTGCTTATAAGTGGCTCAATGAACTTTGTACTAGTTTGACGAACTTATGAAACATCTAACAACGCGGTTTCTAGGACTCTAAACCAAGTTACATGCAACATGAGTGCTTATAAATGTTTCAATGAGCTTTGTACTAGTTTGACGAACTTATGAAAAATCTAACAACGCGTTTCTAGGACTCTAAACCAAGTTTCATGCAACATGAATGCTTATAAGTATCTCAATGAGCTTTGTACTAGTTTAACGAACTTATGAAACATCTAACAACGCGTATCTAGGAGTCTTAACCAAGTTTCATTCAACATGAGTGCATATATGTGTCTCAATGAGCTTTGTACAAGTTTTACGAACTTATGAAACATCTAACAACGCGTTTCTAGGACTCTAAACCAAGTTTCATGCAACATGACTGCTTATAAGTGTCTCAAAGAGCTTTGTACTTGTTTGACGAACTTATGAAACATCTAACAACGCGTTTCTAGTATTCAAAACCAAGTTTCATGCAACATGAGTGCTTATAAGTGTCTCAATTAGCTTTGTACTTGTTTGACGAACTTATGAAACATCTAACAACGCGTTTCTAAGACTCTAAACCAAGTTTCATGCAACATGAGTGCTTAGAAGTGTCTCAATGAGTTTTGTACTAGTTTGACGAACTTATGAAACATCTAACAACGCGTTTATAGGACTCTAAACAAAGTTTCATGCAACATGAGTGCTTATAAGTGTATCAATGAGCTTTGTACTTGTTTGACGAACTTATGAAAAATCTAACAACGCGTTTCTAGGAGTCTTAACAAAGTTGCATTCAACATGAGTGCATATAAGTGTCTCAATGAGCTTTGTACTTGTTTGACGAACTTATGAAACATCTAACAACGCGTTTCTAGGAGTCTTAACCAAGTTTCATTCAACATGAGTGCATATAAGTGGCTCAATGAACTTTGTACTAGTTTTACGAACTTATGAAACATCTAACAACGCGGTTTCTAGGACTCTAAACCAAGTTACATGCAACATGAGTGCTTATAAATGTTTCAATGAGCTTTGTACCAGTTTTACGAACTTATGAAAAATCTAACAACGCGTTTCTAGGACTCTAAACCAAGTTTCATGCAACATGAATGCTTATAAGTGTCTCAATGAGCTTTGTACTAGTTTAACGAACTTATGAAACATCTAACAACGCGTTTCTAGGAGTCTTAACCAAGTTTCATTCAACATGAGTGCATATAAGTGTCTCAATGAGCTTTGTACAAGTTTGACGAACTTATGAAACATCTAACAACGCCTTTCTAGGACTCTAAACCAAGTTTCATGCAACATGAGTGCTTATAAGTGTCTCAATGAGCTTTGTACAAGTTTGACGAACTTATGAAACATCTAACAACTCGTTTCTAGGACTGTAAACCAAGTTTCATGTAACATGAGTGCTTATAAGTGTCTCAATGAGATTTGTACTAGTTTGATGAACTTATGAAACATCTAACAACGCGTTTCTAGGAATTTAAACCAAGTTTCATGCAACATGAGTTCTTATAAGTGTCTCAATGAGCTTTGTACAAGTTTGAAGAACTTATGAAACATCTAACAACGTGGTTGCTAGGACTCTAAACCAAGTTTCATGCAACATGAGTTTGACAACGTGGTTGCTAGGACTCTAAACCAAGTGTCGCTAGGACTCTAAACCAAGTGTCTCAATGAGATTTGTACAAGTTTGACAAACTTATGAAACAACTAACAACGCCATTCTAGGACTCTAAACCAAGTTTCATGCTACATGATTGCTTATAAGTTCCTCAATGAGTTTTGTACAAGTTTGACGAACTTATGAAACATCTAACAACGCGTTTCTAGGACTCTAAACCAAGTTTCATGCAACATGAGTGCTTATAAGTGTCTCAATGAGCTTTGTACTTGTTTGACGAACTTATGAAACATCTAACAACGCGTTTCTAGGACTCTAAACCAAGTTTCATGCAACATGAGTGCTTATAAGTGGCTCAATGAGCTTTGTACTAGTTTGATGAACTTATGGAACATCTAACAACGCGGTTTCTAGTACTGTAAACCAATTTTCATGCAACATTAGTGCTTAGAAGTGTCTCAATGAGTTTTGTACTAGTTTGACGAACTTATGAAACATCTAACAACGCGTTTATAAGACTCTAAACAAAGTTTCATGCAACATGAGTGCTTATAAGTGTATCAATGAGCTTTGTACTAGTTTGACGAACTTATGAAACATCTAACAACGCGTTTCTAGGAGTCTTAACAAAGTTGCATTCAGCTTTGTACTTGTTTGACGAACTTATGAAACATCTAACAACGCGTTTCTAGGACTCTAAACCAAGTTTCATGCAACATGAGTGCTTATAAGTGTCTCAATGAGCGTTGTACTTGTTTGACGAACTTATGAAACATCTAACAACGCGTTTCTAGGACTCTAAACCAAGTTTCATGCAATATGAGTGCTTATAAGTGGCTCAATGAGCTTTGTACTAGTTTGATGAACTTATGGAACATCTAACAACGCGGTTTCTAGTACGTAAACCAATTTTCATGCAACATTAGTGCTTAAAAGTGTCTCAATGAGTTTTGTACTAGTTTGACGAACTTATGAAACATCTAACAACGCGTTTATAGGACTCTAAACAAAGTTTCATGCAACATGAGTGCTTATAAGTGTATCAATGAGCTTTGTACTAGTTTGACGAACTTATGAAACATCTAACAACGCGTTTCTAGGAGTCTTAACAAAGTTGCATTCAACATGAGTGCATATAAGTGTCTCAATGAGCTTTGTACTTGTTTGACGAACTTATGAAACATCTAACAACGCGTTTCTAGGACTCTAAACCAAGTTTCATGCAACATGAGTGCTTATAAGTGGCTCAATGAGCTTTGTCCTAGTTTGTCGAACTTATGAAACATCTAACAACGCGATTTCTAAGACTCTAAACCAAGTTTCATGAACCATGAATGCTTATAAGTGTCTCAATGAGCTTTGTATTAGTTTGGCGAATTTATGAAACATCTAATAACGCCTTTCTATGACTCTAAAACAAGTTTCATGCAACATGAGTGCTTATAAGTGTCTCAATGAGCTTTGTACAAGTTTGACGAACTTATGAAACATCTAACAACTCGTTTCTAGGACTCTAAACCAAGTTTCGTGCAACATGAGTGCTTATAAGTGTTTGAATGAGCTTTGTACTAGTTTGATGAACTTGTGAAACATCTAACAACGCGTTTCTAGGAATTTAAACCAAGTTTCATTCAACATGAGTGCTTATAAGTGTCTCAATGAGCTTTGTACAAGTTTGAAGAACTTATGAAACATCTAACAACGTGGTTGCTAGGACTCTAACCCAAGTTTCATGCAACATGAGTGCTTATAAGTGTCTCAATGAGATTTGTACAAGTTTAACGAACTTATGAAACAACTAACAACTCCTTTCTAGGACTCTAAACCAAGTTTCATGCTACATGATTGCTTATAAGTCCCTCAATGAGCTTTGTACAAGTTTGACGAACTTATGAAACATCTAACAACGCGTTTCTAGGACTCTAAACCAAGTTTCATGCAACATGAGTACTTATAAGTGTCTCAATGAACTTTGTACTTGTTTGACAAACTTATGAAACATCTAACAACGCATTTCTAGGACTCTAAACCAAGTTTCATGCAACATGAGTGCTTATAAGTGTCTCAATGAGCTTTGTACAAGTTTGACGAACTTATGAAACATCTAACAACGTGTTTCTAGGACTCTAAACCAAGTTTCATGCAACATGAGTGCTTATAAGTGTCTCAATGAGCTTTGTACAAGTTTGACGAACTTATGAAACAACTAACAACTCCTTTCTAGGACTCTAAACCAAGTTTCATGCTACATGATTGCTAATAAGTTCCTCAATGAGCTTTGTACAAGTTTGACGAAGTTATGAAACATCTAACAACGCGTTTCTAGGACTCTAAACCAAGTTTCATGCAACATGAGTACTTATAAGTGTCTCAATGAGCTTTGTACTTGTTTGACGAACTTATGAAACATCTAACAACGCATTTCTAGGACTCTAAACCAAGTTTCATGCAACATGAATGCTTATAAGTGTCTCAATGAGCTTTGTACTAGTTTGACGAACTTATGAAACATCTAACAACGCGTTTCTAGGAGTCTTAACCAAGTTTCATTCAACATGAGTGCATATAAGTGTCTCAATGAGCTTTTACAAGTTTGACGAACTTATGAAACA
The DNA here is from genome assembly GCA_963556525.1 of Cochlearia excelsa. Taxonomy (NCBI): domain Eukaryota; kingdom Viridiplantae; phylum Streptophyta; class Magnoliopsida; order Brassicales; family Brassicaceae; genus Cochlearia; species Cochlearia excelsa. The sequence goes on from CAUVZT010000050.1 coordinate 136,668, forward strand.
TCTAACAACGCGTTTCTAGGACTCTAAACCAAGTTTCATGCAACATGACTACTTATAAGTGTCTCAATGAGCTTTGTACTTGTTTGACGAACTTATGAAACATCTAACAACGTGTTTCTAGGACTCTAAACTAAGTTTCATGCAACATGAGTGCTTATAAGTGGCTCAATGAGCTTTGTCCTAGTTTGTCGAACTTATGAAACATCTAACAACGCGTTTCTTGGATTCAAAACCAAGTTTTATGCAACATGAGTGCTTATAAGTGTCTCAATGAGCTTTGTACTTGTTTGACGAACTTTTGAAACATCTAACAACGCGTTTCTAGGACTCTAAACCAAGTTTCTTGCAACATGAGTGATTATAAGTGGCTCAATGAACTTTGTACTAGTTTTACGAACTTATGAAACATCTAACAACGCGGTTTCTAGGACTCTAAACCAAGTTACATGCAACATGAGTGCTTATAAATGTTTCAATGAGCTTTGTACTAGTTTGACGAACTTATGAAAAATCTAACAACGCGTTTCTAGGACTCTAAACCAAGTTTCATGCAACATGAATGCTTATAAGTATCTCAATGAACTTTGTACTAGTTTAACGAACTTATGAAACATCTAACAACGCGTATCTAAGAGTCTTAACCAAGTTTCATTCAACATGAGTGCATATATGTGTCTCAATGAGCTTTGTACAAGTTTTACGAACTTATGAAACATCTAACAACGCATTTCTAGGACTCTAAACCAAGTTTCATGCAACATGACTGCTTATAAGTGTCTCAAAGAGCTTTGTACTTGTTTGACGAACTTATGAAACATCTAACAACGCGTTTCTAGGACTCTAAACCAAGTTTCACGCAACATGAATGCTTATAAGTGGCTCAATGAGCTTTGTCCTAGTTTGTCGAACTTATGAAACATCTAACAACGCGATTTCTAAGACTCTAAACCAAGTTTCATGAACCATGAATGCTTATAAGTGTCTCAATGAGCTTTGAACTAGTTTGGTGAATTTATGAAACATCTAATAACGCCTTTCTAGGACTCTAAACCAAGTTTCATGCAACATGAGTGCTTATAAGTGTCTCAATGAGCTTTGTACAAGTTTGACGAACTTAAGAAACATCTAACAACTCGTTTCTAGGACTGTAAACCAAGTTTCATGTAACATGAGTGCTTATAAGTGTCTCAATGAGATTTGTACTAGTTTGAAGAACTTATGAAACATCTAACAACGCGTTTCTAGGAATTTAAACCAAGTTTCATGCAACATGAGTTCTTATAAGTGTCTCAATGAGCTTTGTACAAGTTTGAAGAACTTATGAAACATCTAACAACGTGGTTGCTAGGACTCTAAACCAAGTTTCATGCAACATGAGTTTGACAACGTGGTTGCTAGGACTCTAAACCAAGTGTCGCTAGGACTCTAAACCAAGTGTCTCAATGAGATTTGTACAAGTTTGACAAACTTATGAAACAACTAACAACGCCATTCTAGGACTCTAAACCAAGTTTCATGCTACATGATTGCTTATAAGTTCCTCAATGAGTTTTGTACAAGTTTGACGAACTTATGAAACATCTAACAACGCGTTTCTAGGACTCTAAACCAAGTTTCATGCAACATGAGTGCTTATAAGTGTCTCAATGAGCTTTGTACTTGTTTGACGAACTTATGAAACATCTAACAACGCGTTTCTAGGACTCTAAACCAAGTTTCATGCAACATGAGTGCTTATAAGTGGCTCAATGAGCTTTGTACTAGTTTGATGAACTTATGGAACATCTAACAACGCGGTTTCTAGTACGTAAACCAATTTTCATGCAACATTAGTGCTTAGAAGTGTCTCAATGAGTTTTGTACTAGTTTGACGAACTTATGAAACATCTAACAACGCGTTTATAAGACTATAAACAAAGTTTCATGCAACATGAGTGCTTATAAGTGTATCAATGAGCTTTGTACTAGTTTGACGAACTTATGAAACATCTAACAACGCATTTCTAGGAGTCTTAACAAAGTTGCATTCAACATGAGTGCATATAAGTGTCTCAATGAGCTTTGTACTTGTTTGACGAACTTATGAAACATCTAACAACGCGTTTCTAGGACTCTAAACCAAGTTTCATGCAACATGAGTGCTTATAAGTGTCTCAATGAGCGTTGTACTTGTTTGACGAACTTATGAAACATCTAACAACGCGTTTCTAGGACTCTAAACCAAGTTTCATGCAATATGAGTGCTTATAAGTGGCTCAATGAGCTTTGTACTAGTTTGATGAACTTATGGAACATCTAACAACGCGGTTTCTAGTACTTGTAAACCAATTTTCATGCAACATTAGTGCTTAGAAGTGTCTCAATGAGTTTTGTACTAGTTTGACGAACTTATGAAACATCTAACAACGCGTTTATAGGACTCTAAACAAAGTTTCATGCAACATGAGTGCTTATAAGTCTATCAATGAGCTTTGTACTAGTTTGACGAACTTATGAAACATCTAACAACGCGTTTGTAGGAGTCTTAACAAAGTTGCATTCAACATGAGTGCATATAAGTGTCTCAATGAGCTTTGTACTTGTTTGACGAACTTATGAAACATCTAACAACGCGTTTCTAGGACTCTAAACCAAGTTTCATGCAACATGAGTGCTTATAAGTGGCTCAATGAGCTTTGTCCTAGTTTGTCGAACTTATGAAACATCTAACAACGCGATTTCTAAGACTCTAAACCAAGTTTCATGAACCATGAATGCTTATAAGTGTCTCAATGAGCTTTGTATTAGTTTGGCGAATTTATGAAACATCTAATAACGCCTTTCTATGACTCTAAACCAAGTTTCATGCAACATGAGTGCTTATAAGTGTCTCAATGAGCTTTGTACAAGTTTGACGAACTTATGAAACATCTAACAACTCGTTTCTAGGACTCTAAACCAAGTTTCGTGCAACATGAGTGCTTATAAGTGTTTGAATGAGCTTTGTACTAGTTTGATGAACTTGTGAAACATCTAACAACGCGTTTCTAGGAATTTAAACCAAGTTTCATTCAACATGAGTGCTTATAAGTGTCTCAATGAGCTTTGTACAAGTTTGAAGAACTTATGAAACATTTAACAACGTGGTTGCTAGGACTCTAACCCAAGTTTCATGCAACATGAGTGCTTATAAGTGTCTCAATGATATTTGTACAAGTTTAACGAACTTATGAAACAACTAACAACTCCTTTCTAGGACTCTAAACCAAGTTTCATGCTACATGATTGCTTATAAGTCCCTCAATGAGCTTTGTACAAGTTTGACGAACTTATGAAACATCTAACAACGCGTTTCTAGGACTCTAAACCAAGTTTCATGCAACATGAGTACTTATAAGTGTCTCAATGAACTTTGTACTTGTTTGACAAACTTATGAAACATCTAACAACGCATTTCTAGGACTCTAAACCAAGTTTCATGCTACATGAATGCTTATAAGTGTCTCAATGAGCTTTGTACTTGTTTGACGAACTTATGAAACATCTAACAACGCTTTTCTAGGACTCTAAACCAAGTTTCATGCAACATGAGTGCTTATAAGTGGCTCAATGAGCTTTGTCCTAGTTTGTCGAACTTATGAAACATCTAACAACGCGTTTCTAGGATTCAAAACCAAGTTTTATGCAACATGAGTGCTTATAAGTGTCTCAATGAGCTTTGTACTTGTTTGACGAACTTATGAAACATCTAATAACGCGTTTCTAGGAGTCTTAACAAAGTTGCATTCAAAATGAGTGCATATAAGTGTCACAATGAGCTTTGTACAAGTTTAACGAACTTATGAAACATCTAACAACGCGTTTCTAGTATTCAAAACCAAGTTTCATGCAACATGAGTGCTTATAAGTGTCTCAATTAGCTTTGTACTTGTTTGACGAACTTATGAAACATCTAACAACGCGTTTCTAAGACTCTAAACCAAGTTTCATGCAACATGAGTGCTTATAAGTGGCTCAATGAACTTTGTACTAGTTTGACGAACTTATGAAACATCTAACAACGCGGTTTCTAGGAGTCTAAACCAAGTTACATGCAACATGAGTGCTTATAAATGTTTCAATGAGCTTTGTACTAGTTTGACGAACTTATGAAAAATCTAACAACGCGTTTCTAGGACTCTAAACCAAGTTTCATGCAACATGAATGCTTATAAGTGTCTCAATGAGCTTTGTACTAGTTTGACGAACTTATGAAACATCTAACAACGCGTTTCTAGGAGTCTTAACCAAGTTTCATTCAACATGAATGCATATAAGTGGCTCAATGAACTTTGTACTAGTTTTACGAACTTATGAAACATCTAACAACGCGGTTTCTAGGACTCTAAACCAAGTTACATGCAACATGAGTGCTTATAAATGTTTCAATGACCTTTGTACCAGTTTTACGAACTTATGAAAAATCTAACAACGCGTTTCTAGGACTCTAAACCAAGTTTCATGCAACATGAATGCTTATAAGTGTCTCTATGAGCTTTGTACTAGTTTAACGAACTTATGAAACATCTAACAACGCGTTTCTAGGAGTCTTAACCAAGTTTCATTCAACATGAGTGCATATAAGTGTCTCAATGAGCTTTGTACAAGTTTGACGAACTTATGAAACTTCTAACAACGCGTTTCTAGGACTCTAAACCAAGTTTCATGCAACATGACTGCTTATAAGTGTCTCAACGAGCTTTGTACTTGTTTGACGAACTTATGAAACATCTAACAACGCGTTTCTAGGACTCTATACCAAGTTTCATGCAACATGAGTCCTTATAAGTGGCTCAATGAGCTTTTTCCTAGTTTTTCGAACTTATGAAACATCTAACAACGCGATTTCTAAGACTCTAAACCAAGTTTCATGAACCATGAATGCTTATAAGTGTCTCAATGAGCTTTGTACTAGTTTGGAGAATTTATGAAACATCTAATAACGCCTTTCTAGGACTCTAAACCAAGTTTCATGCAACATGAGTGCTTATAAGTGTCTCAATGAGCTTTGTACAAGTTTGACGAACTTATGAAACATCTAACAACTTGTTTCTAGGACTCTAAACCAAGTTTCATGTAACATGAGTGCTTATAAGTGTCTCAATGAGCTTTGTACTAGTTTGATGAACTTATGAAACATCTAACAACGCGTTTCTAGGAATTTAAACCAAGTTTCATGCAACATGAGTGCTTATAAGTGTCTCAATGAGCTTTGTATAAGTTTCACAAACTTATGAAACAACTAACAACGCCTTTCTAGGACTCTAAACCAAGTTTCATGCTACATGATTGCTTATAAGTTCCTCAATGAGCTTTGTACAAGTTTGACGAACTTATGAAACATCTAACAACGCGTTTCTAGGACTCTAAACCAAGTTTCATGCAACATGAGTGCTTATAAGTGTCTCAATGAGCTTTGTACTTGTTTGACGAACTTAGGAAACATCTAACAACGCGTTTCTAGGACTCTAAACCAAGTTTCATGCAACATGAGTGCTTATAAGTGGCTAAATGAGCTTTGTACTAGTTTGATGAACTTATGGAACATCTAACAACGCGGTTTCTAGTACTGTAAACCAATTTTCATGCAACATTAGTGCTTAGAAGTGTCTCAATGAGTTTTGTACTAGTTTGACGAACTTATGAAACATCTAACAACGCGTTTATAGGACTCTAAACAAAGTTTCATGCAACATGACTGCTTATAAGTGTCTCAATGAGCTTTGTACTAGTTTGACGAACTTATGAAACATCTAACAACGCGTTTCTAGGAGTCTTAACAAAGTTGCATTCAACATGAGTGCATATAAGTGTCTCAATGAGCTTTGTACAAGTTTAACGACCTTATGAAACATCTAACAACGCGTTTCTAGTATTCAAAACCAAGTTTCATGCAACACGAGTGCTTATAAGTGTCTCAATGAGCTTTGTACTTGTTTGACAAACTTATGAAACATCTAACAACGCGTTTCTAGGACTCTAAACCAAGTTTCATGCAACATGAGTGCTTATAAGTGGCTCAATGAACTTTGTACTAGTTTGACGAACTTATGAAACATCTAACAACGCGGTTTCTAGGACTCTAAACCAAGTTACATGCAACATGAGTGCTTATAAATGTTTCAATGAGCTTTGTACTAATTTGACGAACTTATGAAAAATCTAACAACGCGTTTCTAGGACTCTAAACCAAGTTTCATGCAACATGAATGCTTATAAGTGTCTCAATGAGCTTTATACTAGTTTGACGAACTTATGAAACATCTAACAACGCGTTTCTAGGAGTCTTAACCAAGTTTCATTCAACATGAGTGCATATAAGTGTCTCAATGAGCTTTGTACAAGTTTGACGAACTTATGAAACATCTAACAACGCGTTTCTAGGACTCTAAACCAAGTTTCATGCAACATGACTGCTTATAAGTGTCTCAATGAGCTTTGTACTTGTTTGACGAACTTATGAAACATCTAACAACGCGTTTCTAGGACTCTAAACCAAGTTTCATGCAACATGAGTGCTTATAAGTGGCTAAATGAGCTTTGTCCTAGTTTGTCGAACTTATGAAACATCTAACAACGCGTTTCTAGGATTCAAAACCAAGTTTCATGCAACATGAGTGCTTATAAGTGTCTCAACGAGCTTTGTACTTGTTTGACGAACTTATGAAACATCTAACAACGCGTTTCTAGGACTCTAAACCAAGTTTCATGCAACATGAGTGCTTATAAGTGGCTCAATGAGCTGTTTCCTAGTTTGTCGAACTTATGAAACATCTAACAACGCGATTTCTAAGACTCTAAACCAAGTTTCATGAACCATGAATGCTTATAAGTGTCTCAATGAGCTTTGTACTAGTTTGGCGAATTTATGAAACATCTAATAACGCTTTTCTAGGACTCTAAACCAAGTTTCATGCAACATGAGTGCTTATAAGTGTCTCAATGAGCTTTGTACAAGTTTGACGAACTTATGAAACATCTAACAACTCGTTTCTAGGACTCTAAACCAAGTTTCATGTAACATGAGTGCTTATAAGTGTCTCAATGGGCTTTGTACTAGTTTGATGAACTTATGAAACATCTAACAACGCGTTTCTAGGAATTTAAACCAAGTTTCATGCAACATGAGTGCTTATAATTGTCTCTATGAGCTTTGTATAAGTTTGAAGAACTTATGAAACATCTAACAACGTGGTTGCTAGGACTCTAAACCAAGTTTCATGCAACATGAGTGCTTATAAGTGTCTCAATGAGATTTGTACAAGTTTGACGAACTTATGAAACAACTAATGACGCATTTCTAGGACTCTAAACCAAGTTTCATGCTACATGATTGCTTATAAGTTCCTCAATGAGCTTTGTACAAGTTTGACGAACTTATGAAACATCTAACAACGCGTTTCTAGGACTCTAAACCAAGTTTCATGCAACATGAGTGCTTATAAGTGTCTCAATGAGCTTTGTACTTGTTTGACGAACTTATGAAACATCTAACAACGCGTTTCTAGGACTCTAAACCAGGTTTCATGCAACATGAGTGCTTATAAGTGGCTCAATGAGCTTTGTACTAGTTTGATGAACTTATGGAACATCTAACAACGCGGTTTCTAGTATTCAAAACCAAGTTTCATGCAACACGAGTGCTTATAAGTGTCTCAATGAGCTTTGTACTTGTTGGACAAACTTATGAAACATCTAACAACGCGTTTCTAGGACTCTTAACCAAGTTTCATGCAACATGAGTGCTTATAAGTGGCTCAATGAACTTTGTACTAGTTTGACGAACTTATGAAACATCTAACAACGCGGTTTCTAGGACTCTAAACCAAGTTACATGCAACATGAGTGCTTATAAATGTTTCAATGAGCTTTGTACTAATTTGACAAACTTATGAAAATCTAACAACGCGTTTCTAGGACTCTAAACCAAGTTTCATACAACATGAATGCTTATAAGTGTCTCAATGAGCTTTATACTAGTTTGACGAACTTATGAAACATCTAACAACGCGTTTCTAGGAGTCTTAACCAAGTTTCATTCAACATGAGTGCATATAAGTGTCTTAATGAGCTTTGTACAAGTTTGACGAACTTATGAAACATCTAACAACGCGTTTCTAGGACTCTAAACCAAGTTTCATGCAACATGACTGCTTATAAGTGTCTCAATGAGCTTTGTCCTAGTTTGTCGAACTTATGAAACATCTAACAACGCGTTTCTAGGATTCAAAACCAAGTTTCATGCAACATGAATGCTTATAAGTGTCTCAACGAGCTTTGTACTTGTTTGACGAACTTATGAAACATCTAACAACGCGTTTCTAGGACTCTAAACCAAGTTTCATGCAACATGAGTGCTTATTAGTGGCTCAATGAGCTTTTTCCTAGTTTGTCGAACTTATGAAATATCTAACAACGCGATTTCTAAGACTCTAAACCAAGTTTCATGAACCATGAATGCTTATAAGTGTCTCAATGAGCTTTGTACTAGTTTGGCGAATTTATGAAACATCTAATAACGCCTTTCTAGGACTCTAAACCCAGTTTCATTCAACATGAGTGCTTATAAGTGTCTCAATGAGCTTTGTACAAGTTAGACGAACTTATGAAACATCTTACAACTCGTTTCTAGGACTCTAAACCAAGTTTCATGTAACATGAGTGCTTATAAGTGTCTCAATGAGCTTTGTACTAGTTTGATGAACTTATGAAACATCTAACAACGCGTTTCTAGGAATTTAAACCAAGTTTCATGCAACATGAGTGCTTATAAGTGTCTCAATGAGCTTTGTATAAGTTTGAAGAACTTATGAAACATTTAACAACGTGGTTTCTAGGACTCTAAACCAAGTTTCATGCAACATGAGTGCTTATAAGTGTCTCAATGAGAATTGTACAAGTTTGACGAACTTATGAAACAACTAACAACGCCTTTCTAGGACTCTAAACCAAGTTTCATGCTACATGATTGCTTATAAGTTCCTCAATGAGCTTTGTACAAGTTTGACGAACTTATGAAACATCTAACAACGCGTTTCTAGGAGTCTTAACCAAGTTTCATTCAACATGAGTGCATATAAGTGTTTCAATGAGCTTTGTACAAGTTTGACGAACTTATGAAACATCTAACAACGCGTTTCTAGGAGTCTTAACCACGTTTCATTCAACATGAGTGCATATAAGTGTTTCAATGAGCTTTGTACAAGTTTGACGAACTTATGAAACATCTAACAACGCGTTTCTAGGAGTCTTAACCAAGTTTCATTCAACATGAGTGCATATAAGTGTTTCAATGAGCTTTGTACAAGTTTGACGAACTTATGAAACATCTAACAACGCGTTTCTAGGACTCTAAACCGAGTTTCATGCAACATGACTGCTTATAAGTGTCTCAATTGTTAGAATTTGTAAGTGTAAACGGAGAATATTTGAGATTTGGAGAAGATTATGAATTGGTGTTCTTCATGTTCTTGAAGAACATGAAGAGAGATTAGAGAGAGAATATGTGATAAACATGTTTATTAATTTCATAAAGGTTAAATTTTATCACAGTACACAAGGAGATTACATATATAGAAAATAAGCCCATTAAAAGAAATCCCCAACGGCTCTATTTTCAAACTGCTTCGACATATAGTTTTGTGACATAGTCGACTATATGAATCACCTACAACGTGATGCATATAGTTTTGTGACATAGTCGACTATATGAATCACCTATACTGTGATGGTCACTTCAATAGTCTTCACACTCCCCCTCAAGCTTAGCCCAATGAAATGGCTAAGCTTGGAACCGCATACTTCACCTCGTTAAAAACTTCAAAGAGAAAACCACTTGGGATAAAACTCCTTGAAGGAAAAAGAGTATGAAAGCATACGGTTAGGGTCTTCTAGTTTCTGGTCAAGGTGGTGAGTCCTAGCTTGGGTAGCACGTACTCACATACTTTCAGACTTGCTGATTTGGTAAAGACATCAGCTAGTTGGTCTTGGCTCTTGGTGTAGCAGGGAAGAATAGTCCCCTTTACCATTTGTTCCCGGACTTTGTGGCAATCCATCTCAATGTGCTTGGTCCTCTCATGAAACACAGAATTGGAGGCAATATGAATGGCTGCCTTGTTGTCACAGTGCATGGTGATCGGCTTCTTGATGTCTATGCCAAGATCCCAAAGGAGATTCTTCAACCACATAAGCTCTTGAGTAAGCTTCCTCATGGCTCTGTATTCAGATTCTGCACTTGAACATGACACAATCTTTTGCTTCTTGGTCTTCCAAGTAACTAGGTTCCCTCCAATGAAAGTGCAGTATCCTGTAGTGGATCTCCTATCATCCACATCTCCAGCATAGTCAGCATCACAATAGCCTACCACTTCTGTGTTCTGATTTCTTCCCATCCAAATGCCTTGGCTTGATGTTCCTTTGAGATACTTGAGTATCCTTTGCACCATGTTCCAGTGATGAATCTTTGGCCTTTGCATGTGTTGGCTAACCTGGTTCACAGCAAAACATATGTCAGGTCTAGTTATGGTCAAGTAGATAAACTTACCCACAATACGCCTATAGAGCTTCTGGTCTTTGAAAGGTTGGTCTTCAAGCTCCCCCTCTCTAATGACTTTGTAGCCATCCTCCAAAGGTGTCTTTGCAGCCTTGGAATCCATGTGACCTGTTTCATTAAGAAGATCCAGGGTATACTTCCTTTGGGAGAGAAAGAGACCCTCTTCGGATCTACTTATCTCAATTCCAAGGAAGTATTTCATCTTCCCCAAATCTTTAATATCAAACATAGTCTTTAGATAGTTCTTAGTTTCAGCAATTCCTACCTTGTTATCCCCAGAGATGACTATGTCATCCACGTAGATGAGGATAACTACCATACCTTCCTTTGATTGGAGAGTGAATAGAGTGTGATCGGCTTGACTCATCTTGAATCCCCTTGTCACTAGAGTGGTGCTGAGTTTGTGGTACCATGCTCTTGGGGATTGCTTGAGCCCATAGATAGCCTTTCTCAATCTCAATACTTTTCCTGGTGTTATGGAGTCTTCTAAGCCGGGAGGTGGAGTCATGTAGACTTCTTCTTCTAACTCTCCTTGAAGGAAAGCATTCTTGACATCCATTTGCCAAAGATCCCAATCCAGGTTCACTGCTAGAGATAAGATTACTCTCACCGTGTGGAGTTTAGCAACAGGGCAAAAGTATCCAAATAGTCTTCACCATAAGTCCGTGTAAATCCTCTTGCCACTAGTCTTGCCTTGTGCCTCTCAATGTCACCATTGCTCAGGTACTTGATTGTGAACACGTATCTTGAGCTTACTGCCTTCTTGCCTTTAGGAAGATCAGCCTCATCCCAAGTGTGGTTACGCTCCATTGCTTGATTTTCGGCTTTTACCGCATTAACCCATACTTCATGCTCAATAGCCTCTTCATAGGTTCTTGGAATCCAATGTTGCTCTATTTTGGCAATGAATGCTTGATGGTCATGTGGAAAAACAGCCATGGAGCACACTGCTTGGATAGGATGGGCTACAACGTTGCTGTTGAAGTAGACTCTGGTGTTTTTCCAGTTTGAACTTGGCTGCCTGATCCTAGTACTTCTTCTTGGTACCACAGGAGCAGCTTGATCATGTATCTCTTGATGAACTGTTTCTTGAGTGACTTGAGTATCCTCTGGTTCTCCTTGATGCTCTTCTTGAGTTTCAGGTTCTTCCCTTTGATCCTCATGAGTCTCCTGTGTATCATCATTGTTCCCCCCTTCATGATCAAGGTGGGAGTCTTGTTCACAGGTTGCCGAGTGGATTCTGTCCTTGCTTCTTCATTGATGTTCATCCCCAAGTTCCTCATCAAGTTTCGAGGCTAGTGGCTCTATCTGTGGCAGCCTCGGGTAAGTCTTGAACACTTTCCCAGTGCTTGTCTTCCTTCAATAAACTTGACATCTCTTGAGACAAGGACACGTCTAGCTTCGGGGACATAGCACTTATACCCTTTCGTGTGCTTGAGTAGCCAATAAACATAGCTTTTGTGCTCTTTGCATCCAGCTTGTTTCTTTGCTCTCCTGGCACAAATACAAAACACAAACAACTAAACACTCTTAGATGATTGATAAATGGTTTAGACTTATTCAATACCTGATAGGGGGATTGGTTTTCAAGGATCTGTGTTGGTGTTCTGTTTATTAGATAGCATGCTTGTTGAGACAACATCACCCAAAATCTCTTAGGCACATTCATGTGAAACATAATGGATCTTGTTACTTCCATCAAGTGCCTATTCTTCCTCTCGGCTACACCGTTTTGTTGAGGAGTATATGGGCAGCTTGTTTGGTGAAGTATACCCTTATTGGCCATGTGTTCTTTGAATGCATTGCTTGTGTATTCCCCACCATTGTCCGATCTGAAACATTTTATCTTGGCATTGTATTGATTAGTAATGTAAGTTTCAAAATTTTTAAAAGCATCTAGCACCCTATCTTTAGATGGTAATAATGTAAGCCAAGTATATTTGGATTTTTCATCAATGAAAGTCACAAAATATGCTTGGTTTTCTCTAGATTTGCAAGGTGAAGACCAAACATCCGAATGCACAAGATCAAAACAGTTTTCATACGAGTTTTAGAGTTTGAAAACACAGATTTGTGGTGCTTGCCCAAAATGCAAGACTCACATTTATTATGATCAAAAGATACGTTTGGTAAAAGAGTTTTTAAAGCCTTAACATGAGGATGGCCTAATCTATAATGCCACAAAACATTATTAGCTTCTAACAAGACAAAATTGAAAGCAGAATGATGATTAGAGCTTGACACTTCTTTGTCAAGAATGTAGAGGTCTCCCCTGGTAGTTCCCTTTCCAATTACTTCCTTACTTTCAATATCCTGAAATATAACTTCATTAGGACTGAAAATCACATTGCACTTTAGATCACAAGCAATCCGTTTAACGAAATTAGATTAGAGGTAAAGCTAGGCATATATAGGGCTTGAGATTCTCTATTAAACACTCTAAGGCTTCCTAGACCTTTTACAGGGATCTTACTACCATTAGCAATAATAACATTTCCTAGTGCCGGTTTAACATTGCTAATCGGGTTCTTATTACTAATCATGTGATGAGATGCTCCGAATCAATGATAATAGGCTTAATAGGTTTTTCAATGTTATGAGCACTAAGGGAGTAGAAAGAGTCAATACCAGAGCCCCTAAGGGCTTTAATGAGTGCATCTAGATCGACTTCCTCACATATTCATCTGTGTAAGGTACCATAGTTGTGGATTCATCCTCCTTATCCTTGAGACTCATTGTCTGGAGCTGCTTGGACCAGTTGCATCATCGTTGGAGAAGTTGGCCTTTGCATCTTTGAACTTGGCCGGCTTGAGATGTGGATTCAGGATCCAGCATTTCTCCTTGGAGTGCCCCTTCTTCTTGCAGTGATCACACAACAGACTCCTCCTGTCTTCATAAGTCTTGGCGGTTGGCTTGTAGGCAACCTTATTGGCGGTGACCAGCTCCTTTTTGTTGCCAAAGAGTTCTATGGATCCTTGCTCTCTTTGCAGTTGAGCACACACTTCTTCAAGATTGGGAAGTTTATCAGATCTCAAAAGATGCTTGATAACATCCTTGTAGCTACCATTCAGCGTGAGCAACAAGCCAAAGACCTTGTCTTGCTCCCTCCTTTCATTGAGAACTTTTGGATCAATGGTACTTGGCCGCAACATTTCCAGCTCTGCCCACAAGCTCCTAAACCTTCCAAAATGCTTGGTGAATTCCATGTCTTCTTGATTAAGATCATTTATCGCCTTCTTCACCTCATAGACCACTGCTAAGGTTGGATATGTTGCCATATACTTGTTTGGAGAGTGTCCCACAAGTCTTTGGCACTCTCGCAGTATGAGTAAGCCTCAAGTATCGCCGGATCAAGAGATCCTTGAATGATTCCGAGCACTTTCTCGGTCTTCTTGAAACCATTTGCCTTCGGTGGTAAGAGAATCACCTTCTGTGAGGGTAGTATCCGAGATGACTTCTTGTGATTTGAGAATGTGGCTCCAAAGACCACGACCACATAGAGCAATCTTTACCGTCCTTGCCCATAGGAGATAGTTAATCCCCTTTAGTGTCACCGGGCAAAGTATCTTCTTAGATTGATCCTTATCTTCCATGTTGAAAGATTTTGATTTTGAACCGAGAAAAGGTTGTTCCTTTTAGAGATATCCAAGCCAAAACAGAATAAAGGCGGTGTCTTTTATAGTAGAGACAGAGTTTAGACAAGAAAAGCTTTGATCTTTAAGAGTATAAGCCGATTTAGAGAGACAAGTTTGTGTTTTTGAGAAGAAACCGAGGAAGGAAGAGATAAAGTTTAGAGCTTTACTTGTTCCCGGGTTTCAAAGACACAAAGCTAGAGTATTTAGGAGTAGATCTGGGAAAAACAGAGCTTTATGGCTCAAAAGATCAGATTTTGAAGGAATCGGCCTTTTTGGAGAGAAAGTTTGGTGATTTGGATGAGAATCAAACGTTTACAAGGATAAAGTTTGAATCTTTATGAAGAGAAACCCAAACCAGAGATAAAGTTTGAATCTTTATGAAAAACAGAGATTTAGAACAGAGAATAAGAAACGCGGAAACGAGATTTATGGTTCAAGAGCAATCATGCTCTGATACCATGTTAGAATTTGTAAGTGTAAACGGAGAATATTTGAGATTTGGAGAAGATTATGAATTGGTGTTCTTCATGTTCTTGAAGAACATGAAGAGAGATTAGAGAGAGAATATGTGATAAACATGTTTATTAATTTCATAAAGGTTAAATTTTATCACAGTACACAAGGAGATTACATATATAGAAAATAAGCCCATTAAAAGAAATCCCCAACGGCTCTATTTTCAAACTGCTTCGACATATAGTTTTGTGACATAGTCGACTATATGAATCACCTACAACGTGATGCATATAGTTTTGTGACATAGTCGACTATATGAATCACCTATACTGTGATGGTCACTTCAATAGTCTTCACATCAATGAGCTTTGTACTTGTTTGTTGAACTTATGAAACATCTAACAACGCGTTTCTAGGACTCTAAACCAAGTTTCATGCAACATGAGTGCTTATAAGTGGCTCAATGAGCTTTGTCCTAGTTTGTCGAACTTATGAAACATCTAACAACGCGTTTCTAGGATTCAAAACCAAGTTGTATGCAACATGAGTGCTTATAAGTGTCTCAATGAGCTTTGTACTTGTTTGACGAACTTATAAAACATCTAACAACACGTTTCTAGGACTCTAAACCAAGTTTCATGCAACATGAGTGCTTATAAGTGGCTCAATGAACTTTGTACTAGTTTTACGAACTTATGAAACATCTAACAACGCGGTTTCTAGGACTCTAAACCAAGTTACATGCAACATGAGTGCTTATAAATGTTTCAATGAGCTTTGTACTAGTTTTACGAACTTATGAAAAATCTAACAACGCGTTTCTAGGACTCTAAACCAAGTTTCATGCAACATGAATGCTTATAAGTGTCTCAATGAGCTTTGTACTAGTTTAACGAACTTATGAAACATCTAACAACGCGTTTCTAGGAGTCTTAACCAAGTTTCATTCAACATGAGTGCATATAAGTGTCTCAATGAGCTTTGTACAAGTTTGACGAACTTATGAAACATCTAACAACGCGTTTCTAGGACTCTAAACCAAGTTTCATGCAACATGACTGCTTATAAGTGTCTCAACGAGCTTTGTACTTGTTTGACGAACTTATGAAACATCTAACAACGCGTTTCTAGGACTTTAAACCAAGTTTCATGCAACATGAGTGCTTATAAGTGGCTCAATGAGCTTTTTCCTAGTTTGTCGAACTTATGAAACATCTAACAACGCGATTTCTAAGACTCTAAACCAAGTTTCATGAACCATGAATGCTTATAAGTGTCTCAATGAGCTTTGTACTAGTTTGGCGAATTTATGAAACATCTAATAACGCCTTTCTAGGACCCTAAACCAAGTTTCATGCAACATGAGTGCTTATAAGTGTATCAATGAGCTTTGTACAAGTTTGACGAACTTATGAAACATCTAACAACTCGTTTCTTCGACTCTAAACCAAGTTTCATGTAACATGAGTGCTTATAAGTTTCTCAATGAGCTTTGTACTAGTTTGATGAACTTATGAAACATCTAACAACGCGTTTCTAGGAATTTAAACCAAGTTTCATGCAACATGAGTGCTTATAAGTGTCTCAATGAGCTTTGTATAAGTTTGAAGAACTTATGAAACATCTAACAACGTGGTTGCTCGGACTCTAAACCAAGTTTCATGCTACATGATTGCATATAAGTTCCTCAATGAGCTTTGTACAAGTTTGACGAACTTATGAAACATCTAACAACGCGTTTCTAGGACTCTAAACCAAGTTTCATGCAACATGAGTACTTATAAGTGTCTCAATGAGCTTTGTACTTGTTTGACGAACTTATGAAACATCTAACAACGCGTTTCTAGGACTCTAAAACAAGTTTCATGCAACATGAGTGCTTATAAGTGGCTCAATGAGCTTTGTACTAGTTTGACGAACTTATGAAAAATCTAACAACGCGTTTCTAGGACTTTAAACCAAATTTCATGCAACATGAGTGCTTATAAGTGTCTCAATGATATTTGTACTAGTTTGACGAACTTATGAAACAACTAACAACGCCTTTCTAGGACTCCAAACCAATTTTCATGCTACATGATTGCTTATAAGTTCCTCAATGAGCATTGTACAAGTTTGACGAACTTATGAAACATCTAACAACGCGTTTCTAGGACTCTAAACCAAGTTTCATGCAACATGAGTACTTATAAGTGTCTCAATGAGCTTTGTACTTGTTTGACGAACTTATGAAACATCTAACAACGCGTTTCTAGGACTCTAAAACAAGTTTCATGCAACATGAGTGCTTATAAGTGGCTCAATGAGCTTTGTACTAGTTTGACGAACTTATGAAAAATCTAACAACGCGTTTCTAGGACTTTAAACCAAATTTCATGCAACATGAGTGCTTATAAGTGTCTCAATGATATTTGTACTAGTTTGACGAACTTATGAAAAATCTAACAACGCGTTTCAAGGACTCTAAACCAAGTTTCATGCAACATGAGTAAGCCTTATAAGTTTCTCAATGAGCTTTGTACTTGTTTGACGAACTTATGAAACATCTAACAACGCGGTTTCTAGGACTCTAAACCAAGTTTCATGCAGCATGAGTTCTTATAAGTGTCTCAATGAGCTTTGTACTAGTTTGACGAACTTATGAAACATCTAACAACGCGTTTCTAGGAGTCTTAACAAAGTTTCATTCAACATGAGTGCATATAATTGTCTCAATGAGTTTTGTACAAGTTTAACGAACTTATGAAACATCTAACAACGTGTTTCTAGGACTCTAAACCAAGTTTCATGCAACATGAGTGCTTATAAGTGTCTCAATTAGCTTTGTACTTGTTTGACGAACTTATGAAACATCTAACAACGCGTTTCTAGGACTCTAAACCAAGTTTCAAGCAACATGAGTGCTTATAAGTGGCTCAATGAGCTTTGTACTAGTTTTACGAACTTATGAAACATCTAACAACGCGGTTTCTAGGACTCTAAACCAAGTTTCATGCAACATGAGTGCTTATAAGTGTCTCAATGAGCTTTGTACTAGTGTTACGAACTTATGAAACATCTAACAACGCGTTTCTAGGACTCTTAACCAAGTTTCATTCAACATGAGTGCATATAAGTGTCTCAATGAGCTTTGTACAAGTTTGACGAACTTATGAAACATTTAACAACGCGTTTCTAGGACTCTAAACCAAGTTTCATGCAACAAGAGTGCTTATAAGTGTCTCAATGAGCTTTGTACTTGTTTGACGAACTTATGAAACATCTAACAACGCGTTTCTAGGACTCTAAACCAAGTTTCATGCAACATGAGTGCTTATAAGTGGCTCAATGAGCTTTGTACTAGTTTGATGAACTTATGGAACATCTAACAACGCGGTTTCTAGTACTGTAAACCAATTTTCATGCAACATTAGTGCTTAGAAGTGTCTCAATGAGTTTTGTACTAGTTTGACGAATTTATGAAACATCTAACAACGCGTTTATAGGACTCTGAACCAAGTTTCATGCAACATGAGTGCTTATAAGTGTCTCAATGAGTTTTGTACTAGATTGACGAACTTATGAAACATCTAACAACGCGTTTCTAGGAGTCTTAACAAAGTTGCATTCAACATGAGTGCATATAAGTGTCTCAATGAGCTTTGTACAAGTTTAACGAACTTATGAAACATCTAACAACGCGTTTCTAGGATTCAAAACGAAGTTTCATGCAACATGAGTGCTTATAAGTGTCTCAATGAGCTTTGTACTTGTTTGACGAACTTATGAAACATCTAACAACGCGTTTCTAGGACTCTAAACCAAGTTTCATGCAACATGAGTGCCTATAAGTGGCTCAATGAACTTTGTACTAGTTTGACAAACTTATGAAACATCTAACAACGCGGTTTCTAGGACTCTAAACCAAGTTACATGCAACATGAGTGCTTATAAATGTTTCAATGAGCTTTGTACTAGTTTGACGAACTTATGAAAAATCTAACAACGCGTTTCTAGGACTCTAAACCAAGTTTCATGCAACATGAATGCTTATAAATGTCTCAATCAGCTTTATACTAGTTTGACGAACTTATGAAACATCTAACAACGCGTTTCTAGGAGTCTTAACCAAGTTTCATTCAACATGAGTGCATATAAGTGTCTCAATGAGCTTTGTACAAGTTTGACAAACTTATGAAACATCTAACAACGCGTTTCTAGGACTCTAAACCAAGTTTCATGCAACATGAGTGCTTATAAGTGGCTCAATGAGCTTTGTATTAGTTTGATGAACTTATGAAACATCTAACAACTCGTTTCTAGGACTCTAAACCAAGTTTCATGCAACATGAGTGCTTATAAGTGGCTCAATGAGCTTTGTACAAGTTTGAAGAACTTATGAAACATCTAACAACGTGGTTGCTAGGACTCTAAACCAAGTTTCATGCAACATGAGTGCTTATAAGTGTCTCAATGAGATTTGTTTTGACGAAGTTATGAAACAACTAACAACGCCTTTCTAGGACTCCAAACCACGTTTCATGCTACATGATTGCTTATAAGTTCCTCAATGAGCTTTGTACAAGTTTGACGAACTTATGAAACATCTAACAACGCGTTTCTAGGACTCTAAACCAAGTTTCATGCAACATGAGTACTTATAAGTGTCTCAATGAGCTTTGTACTTGTGTGACGAACTTATGAAACATCTAACAACGCGTTTCTAGGACTCTAAAACAATTTTCATGCAACATGAGTGCTTATAAGTGGCTCAATGAGCTTTGTACTAGTTTGACGAACTTATGAAAAATCTAACAACGCGTTTCTAGGACTCTAAACCAAGTTTCATGCAACATGAGTGCTTATAAGTTTCTCAATGAGATTTGTACTAGTTTGACGAACTTATGAAAAATCTAACAACGCGTTTCTAGGACTCTCTAAACCAAGTTTCATGCAACATGAATGCTTATAAATGTCTCAATCAGCTTTATACTAGTTTGACGAACTTATGAAACATCTAACAACGCGTTTCTAGGAGTCTTAACCAAGTTTCATTCAACATGAGTGCATATAAGTGTCTCAATGAGCTTTGTACAAGTTTGACGAACTTATGAAACATCTAACAACGCGTTTCTAGGACTCTAAACCAAGTTTCATGCAACATGACTGCTTATAAGTGTCTCAATGAGGTTTGTACTTGTTTGACGAACTGATGAAACATCTAACAACGCGTTTCTAGGAGTCTTAACCAAGTTTCATTCAACATGAGTGCATATAAGTGTCTCAATGAGCTTTGTACAAGTTTGACGAACTTATGAAACATCTAACAACGCGTTTCTAGGACTCTAAACCAAGTTTCATGCAACATGACTGCTTATAAGTGTCTCAATGAGCTTTGTACTAGTTTGACGAACTAATGAAACATCTAACAACGCGGTTTCTAGGACGCTAAACCAAGTTTCATGCAACATGGGTGGTGCATATAAGTGTCTCAATGAGCTTTTTACAAGTTTGACGAACTTATGAAACATCTAACAACGCGTTTCTAGGACTCTAAACCAAGTTTCATGCAACATGAGTGCTTATAAGTGGCTCAATGAACTTTGTCCTAGTTTGTCGAACTTATGAAACATCTAACAACGCGTTTCTAGGATTCAAAACCAAGTTTCATGCAACATGAGTGCTTATAAGTGTCTCAATGAGCTTTGTACTTGTTTGACGAACTTATGAAACTTCTAACAACGCGTTTCTAGGACTCTAAACCAAGTTTCATGCAACATGAGTGCTTATAAGTGGCTCAATGAGCTTTGTCCTAGTTTGTCGAACTTATGAAACATCTAACAACGCGATTTCTAAGACTCTAAACCAAGTTTCATGAACAATGAGTGCTTATAAGTGTCTCAATGAGCTTTGTACTAGTTTGGCGAATTTATGAAACATCTAATAACGCCTTTCTAGGACTCTAAACCAAGTTTCATGCAACGTGAGTGCTTATAAGTGTCTCAATGAGCTTTGTACAAGTTTGACGAACTTATGAAACATCTAACAACTCGTTTCTAGGACTCTAAACCAAGTATCATGCAACATGAGTGCTTATAAGTGTCTCAATGAGCTTTGTATTAGTTTGATGAACTTATGAAACATCTAAAAACGCGTTTCTAGGAATTTAAACCAAGTTTCATGCAACATGAGTTCTTATAAGTGTCTCAATGAGCTTTGTACAAGTTTGAAGAACATATGAAACATCTAACAACGTGGTTGCTAGGACTCTAAACCAAGTTTCATGCAACATGAGTGCTTATAAGTGTCTCAATGAAATTTGTACAAGTTTGACGAAGTTATGAAACAACTAACAACGCCTTTCTAGGACTTTAAACCACGTTTCATGCTACATGATTGCTTATAAGTTCCTCAATGAGCTTTGTACAAGTTTGACGAACTTATGAAACATCTAACAACGCGTTTCTAGGACTCTAAACCACGTTTCATGCAACATGAGTACTTATAAGTGTCTCAATGAGCTTTGTACTTGTGTGACGAACTTATGAAACATCTAACAACGCGTTTCTAGGACTCTAAAACAATTTTCATGCAACATGAGTGCTTATAAGTGGCTCAATGAGCTTTGTACTAGTTTGACGAACTTATGAAAAATCTAACAACGCGTTTCTAGGACTCTAAACCAAGTTTCATGCAACATGAGTGCATATAAGTGTCTCAATGAGCTTTGTACAAGTTTGACGAACTTATGAAACATCTAACAACGCGTTTCTAGGACTCTAAACCAAGTTACATGCAACATGAGTGCTTATAAATGTTACAATGAGTTTTGTACTAGTTTGACGAACTTATGAAAAATCTAACAACGCGTTTCTAGGACTCTAAACCAAGTTTCATGCAACATGAGTGCATATAAGTGTCTCAATGAGCTTTGTACAAGTTTGACGAACTTATGAAACATCTAACAACGCGTTTCTAGGACTCTAAACCAAGTTTCATGCAACATGACTGCTTATAAGTGTCTCAATGAGCTTTGTACTAGTTTGACGAACTAATGAAACATCTAACAACGCGGTTTCTAGGACGCTAAACCAAGTTTCATGCAACATGGGTGCATATAAGTGTCTCAATGAGCTTTTTACAAGTTTGACGAACTTATGAAACATCTAACAACGCGTTTCTAGGACTCTAAACCAAGTTTCATGCAACATGAGTGCTTATAAGTGGCTCAATGAGCTTTGTCCTAGTTTGTCGAACTTATGAATCATATAACAACGCGTTTCTAGGATTCAAAACCAAGTTTCATGCAACATGAGTGTTTATAAGTGTCTCAATGAGCTTTGTACTTGTTTGACGAACTTATGAAACTTCTAACAACGCGTTTCTAGGACTCTAAACCAAGTTTCATGCAACATGAGTGCTTATAAGTGGCTCAATGAGCTTTGTCCTAGATTGTCGAACTTATTAAACATCTAACAACGCGATTTCTAAGACTCTAAACCAAGTTTCATGAACCATGAGTGCTTATAAGTGTCTCAATTAGCTTTATACTTGTTTGACGAACTTATGAAACATCTAACAACGCGTTTCTAGGACTCTAAACCAAGTTTCATGCAACATGAGTGCTTATAAGTGGCTCAATGAGCTTTGTACTAGTTTTACGAACCTATGAAACATCTAACAACTCGGTTTCTAGGACACTAAACCAAGTTTCATGCAACATGAGTGCTTATAAGTGTCTCAATGAGCTTTCTACTACTTTTACAAACTTATGAAATATCTAACAACGCGTTTCTAGGACTCTAAACCAAGTTTCATGCAACATGAGTGCTTATAAGTGTCTTAATGAGTTTGTACTAGTTTTGACGAACTTATGAAACATCTAACAACGCGTTTCTAGGAGTCTTAACAAAGTTGCATTCAACATGAGTGCATATAAGTGTCTCAATGAGTTTTGTACAAGTTTAACGAACTTATGAAACATCTAACAACGTGTTTCTAGGACTCTAAACCAAGTTTCATGCAACATGAGTGCTTATAAGTGTCTCAATGAGCTTTGTACTTGTTTGACGAACTTATGAAACATCTAACAACGCGTTTTTAGGACTCTAAACCAAGTTTCATGCAACATGAGTGCTTATAAGTGGCTCAATGAGCTTTGTACTAGTTTGGTGAACTTATGGAACATCTAACAACGCGGTTTATAGTACTGTAAACCAATTTTCATGCAACATTAGTGCTTAGAAGTGTCTCAATGAGTTTTGTACTAGTTTGACGAACTTATGAAACATCTAACAACGCGTTTATAGGACTCTAAACCAAGTTTCATGCAACATGAGTGCTTATAAGTGTCTCAATGAGTTTTGTACTAGATTGACGAACTTATGAAACATCTAACAACGCGTTTCTAGGAGTCTTAACAAAGTTGCATTCAACATGAGTGCATATAAGTGTCTCAATGAGCTTTGTACAAGTTTAACGAACTTATGAAACATCTAACAACGCGTTTCTAGGACTCTAAACCAAGTTTCATGCAACATGAGTTCCTATAAGTGACTCAATGAACTTTGTACTAGTTTGACGAACTTATGAAACATCTAACAAAGCGGTTTCTAGGACTCTAAACCAAGTTACATGCAACATGAGTGCTTATAAATGTTTCAATGAGCTTTGTACTAGTTTGACGAACTTATGAAAAATCTAACAACGCGTTTCTAGGACTCTAAACCAAGTTTCATGCAACATGAATGCTTATAAATGTCTCAATCAGCTTTATACTAGTTTGACGAACTTATGAAACATCTAACAACGCGTTTCTAGGAGTCTTAACCAAGTTTCATTCAACATGAGTGCATATAAGTGTCTCAATGAGCTTTGTACAAGTTTGACGAACTTATGAAACATCTAACAACGCGTTTCTAGGACTCTAAACCAAGTTTCATGAAACATGACTGCTTATAAGTGTCTCAATGAGCTTTGTACTAGTTTGACGAACTAATGAAATATCTAACAACGCGGTTTCTAGGACGCTAAACCAAGTTTCATGCAACATGGGTGCATATAAGTGTCTCAATGAGCTTTTTACAAGTTTGACGAACTTATGAAACATCTAACAACGCGTTTCTAGGACTCTAAACCAAGTTTCATGCAACATGAGTGCTTATAAGTGGCTCAATGAGCTTTGTCCTAGTTTGTCGAACTTATGAAACATCTAACAACGCGTTTCTAGGATTCAAAACCAAGTTTCATGCAACATGAGTGCTTATAAGTGTCTCAATGAGCTTTGTACTTGTTTGACGAACTTATGAAACTTCTAACAACGCGTTTCTAGGACTCTAAACCAAGTTTCATGCAACATGAGTGCTTATAAGTGGCTCAATGAGCTTTGTCCTAGATTGTCGAACTTATTAAACATCTAACAACGCGATTTCTAAGACTCTAAACCAAGTTTCATGAACCATGAGTGCTTATAAGTGTCTCAATTAGCGTTATACTTGTTTGACGAACTTATGAAACATCTAACAACGCGTTTCTAGGACTCTAAACCAAGTTTCATGCAACATGAGTGCTTATAAATGGCTCAATGAGCTTTGTACTAGTTTTACGAACCTATGAAACATCTAACAACTCGGTTTCTATGACACTAAACCAAGTTTCATGCAACATGAGTGCTTATAAGTGTCTCAATGAGCTTTCTACTAGTTTTACAAACTTATGAAATATCTAACAACGCGTTTTTAGGACTCTAAACCAAGTTTCATGCAACATGAGTGCTTATAAGTGTCTTAATGAGTTTGTACTTGTTTTGACGAACTTATGAAACATCTAACAACGCGTTTCTAGGAGTCTTAACAAAGTTGCATTCAACATGAGTGCATATAAATGTCTCAATGAGTTTTGTACAAGTTTAACGAACTTATGAAACATCTAACAACGTGTTTCTAGGACTCTAAACCAAGTTTCATGCAACATGAGTGCTTATAAGTGTCTCAATGAGCTTTGTACTTGTTTGACGAACTTATGAAACATCTAACAACGCGTTTTTAGGACTCTAAACCAAGTTTCATGCAACATGAGTGCTTATAAGTGGCTCAATGAGCTTTGTACTAGTTTGATGAACTTATGGAACATCTAACAACGCGGTTTATAGTACTGTAAACCAATTTTCATGCAACATTAGTGCTTAGAAGTGTCTCAATGAGTTTTGTACTAGTTTGACGAACTTATGAAACATCTAACAACGCGTTTATAGGACTCTAAACCAAGTTTCATGCAACATGAGTGCTTATAAGTGTCTCAATGAGTTTTGTACTAGATTGACAAACTTATGAAACATCTAACAACGCGTTTCTAGGAGTCTTAACAAAGTTGCATTCAACATGAGTGCATATAAGTGTCTCAATGAGCTTTGTACAAGTTTAACGAACTTATGAAACATCTAACAACGCGTTTCTAGGACTCTAAACCAAGTTTCATGCAACATGAGTGCCTATAAGTGACTCAATGAACTTTGTACTAGTTTGACGAACTTATGAAACATCTAACAACGCGGTTTCTAGGACTCTAAACCAAGTTACATGCAACATGAGTGCTTATAAATGTTTCAATGAGCTTTGTACTAGTTTGACGAACTTATGAAAAATCTAACAACGCGTTTCTAGGACTCTAAACCAAGTTTCATGCAACATGAATGCTTATAAATGTCTCAATCAGCTTTATACTAGTTTGGCGAACTTATGAAACATCTAACAACGCGTTTCTAGGAGTCTTAACCAAGTTTCATTCAACATGAGTGCATATAAGTGTCTCAATGAGCTTTGTACAAGTTTGACGAACTTATGAAACATCTAACAACGCGTTTCTAGGACTCTAAACCAAGTTTCATGCAACATGACTGCTTATAAGTGTCTCAATGAGCTTTGTACTTGTTTGACGAACTTATGAAACATCTAACAACGCGTTTCTAGGAGTCTTAACCAAGTTTCATTCAACATGAGTGCATATAAGTGTCTCAATGAGCTTTGTACAAGTTTGACGAACTTATGAAACATCTAACAACGCGTTTCGAGGACTCTAAACCAAGTTTCATGCAACATGACTGCTTATAAGTGTCTCAATGAGCTTTGTACTAGTTTGACGAACTAATGAAACATCTAACAACGCGGTTTCTAGGACGCTAAACCAAGTTTCATGCAACATGAGTGCTTATAAGTGTCTCAATGAGATTTGTACTAGTTTGACGAACTTATGAAACATCTAACAACGCGTTTCTAGGACTCTAAACCAAGTTTCATGCAACATGAGTGCTTATAAGTGGCTCAATGAGCTTTGTACTAGTTTGACGAACTTATGAAACATCTAACAACGCGTTTCTAGGATTCTAAACCAAGTTTCATGCAACATGAGTGCTTATAAGTGTCTCAATGAGCTTTGTACTAGTTTGACGAACTTATGAAACATCTAACAACGCGTTTCTAGGACTCTAAACCAAGTTTCATGCAACATGAGTGCTTATAAGTGTCTCAATGAGCTTTGTACTGTTTGACGAACTTATGAAACATCTAACAACTCGGTTTCTAGGACTCTAAACCAAGTTTCATGCAACATGAGTGCTTATAAGTGTCTCAATGAGCTTTGTACTAGTTTTACGAACTTATGAAACATCTAACAACGCGTTTCTAGGACTCTAAACCAAGTTTCATGCAACATGAGTGCTTATAAGTGTCTTAATGAGCTTTGTACTAGTTTGACGAACTTATGAAACATCTAACAACGCGTTTCTAGGACTCTAAACCAAGTTTCATGCAACATGAGTGCATATAAGTGTCTCAATGAGCTTTGTACAAGTTTAACGAACTTATGAAACATCTAACAACGTGTTTCTAGGACTCTAAACCAAGTTTCATGCAACATGAGTGCTTATAAGTGTCTCAATGAGCTTTGTACTAGTTTGACGAACTTATGAAACATCTAACAACGCGTTTTTAGGACTCTAAACCAAGTTTCATGCAACATGAGTGCTTATAAGTGTCTCAATGAGCTTTGTACTAGTTTGATGAACTTATGAAACATCTAACAACGCGGTTTCTAGGACTCTAAACAAAGTTTCATGCAACATGAGTGCTTATAAGTGTCTCAATGAGTTTTGTACTAGTTTGACGAACTTATGAAACATCTAACAACGCGTTTCTAGGACTCTAAACCAAGTTTCATGCAACATGAGTGCTTATAAGTGTCTCAATGAGTTTTGTACTAGTTTGACGAACTTATGAAACATCTAACAACGCGTTTCTAGGAGTCTAAACCAAGTTTCATTCAACATGAGTGCTTATAAGTGTCTCAATGAGCTTTGTACTAGTTTGACGAACTTATGAAACATCTAACAACGCGGTTTCTAGGATTCTAAACCAAGTTTCATGCAACATGAGTGCTTATAAGTGTCTCAATGAGCTTTTTACTTGTTTGACGAACTTATGAAACATCTAACAACGCGTTTCTAGGACTCTAAACCAAGTTTCATGCAACATGAGTGCTTATAAGTGTCTCAATGAGCTTTGTACTAGTTTGACGAACTTATGAAAAATCTAACAACGCGTTTCTAGGACTCTAAACCAAGTTTCATGCAACATGAGTGCTTATAAGTGTCTCAATGAGCTTTATACAAGTTTGACGAACTTATGAAACATCTAACAACGCGTTTCTAGGAGTCTTAACCAAGTTTCATGCAACATGAGTGCTTATAAGTGTCTCAATGAGCTTTGTACAAGTTTGACGAACTTATGAAACATCTAACAACGCGTTTCTAGGACTCTAAACCAAGTTTCATGCAACATGAGTGCTTATAAGTGGCTCAATGATCTTTGTACTAGTTTGACGAACTTATGAAACATCTAACAACGCGTTTCTAGGAGTCTTAACCAAGTTTCATTCAACATGAGTGCTTATAAGTGTCTCAATGAGCTTTGTACAAGTTTGACGAACTTATGAAACATCTAACAACGCGTTTCTAGGACTCTAAACCAAGTTTCATGCAACATGACTGCTTATAAGTGTCTCAATGAGCTTTGTACTAGTTTGACGAACTTATGAAACATCTAACAACGCGTTTTCTAGGACGCTAAACCAAGTTTCATGCAACATCAGTGCATATAAGTGTCTCAATGACCTTTGTACAAGTTTGACGAACTTATGAAACATCTAACAACGCGTTTCTAGGACTCTAAACCAAGTTTCATGCAACATGAGTGTTTATAAGTGTCTCAATGAGCTTTGTACTTGTTTGACGAACTTATGAAACATCTAACAACGCGTTTCTAGGAGTCTTAACCAATTTTCATGCAACATGAGTGCTTATAAGTGGCTCAATGAGCTTTGTCCTAGTTTGTCGAACTTATGAAACATCTAACAACGCGTTTCTAGGACTCTAAACCAAGTTTCATGCAACATGAGTGCTTATAAGTGTCTCAATGAGCTTTGTACTAGTTTGGCGAACTTATGAAACATCTAACAACGCCTTTCTAGGACTCTAAACCAAGTTTCATGCAACATGAGTGCTTATAAGTGTCTCAATGAGTTTTGTACAAGTTTGACGAACTTATGAAACATCTAACAACGCGTTTCTAAGACTCTAAACCAAGTTTCATGCAACATGAGTGCTTATAAGTGTCTCAATGAGCTTTGTACTAGTTTGACGAACTTATGAAACATCTAACAACGTGGTTGCTAGGACTCTAAACCAAGTTTCATGCAACATGAGTTCTTATAAGTGTCTCAATGAGCTTTGTACAACTTTGACGAACTTATGAAACATCTAACAACGTCGTTTCTAGGACTCTAAACCACGTTTCATGCAACATGAGTGCTTATAAGTGTCTCAATGAGCTTTGTACAAGTTTGACGAACTTATGAAACATCTAACAACGCGTTTCTAGGACTTTAAACCAAGTTTCATGCAACATGAGTGCTTAGAAGTTCCTCAATGAGCTTTGTACAAGTTTGACGAACTTATGAAACATCTAACAACGCGTTTCTAGGACTCTAAACCAAGTTTCATGCAACATGAGTACTTATAAGTGTCTCAATGAGCTTTGTACTTGTTTGACGAACTTATGAAACATCTAACAACGCGTTTCTAGGACTCTAAAACAAGTTTCATGCAACATGAGTGCTTATAAGTGTCTCAATGAGCTTTGTACTAGTTTGACGAACTTATGAAACATCTAACAACGCGTTTCTAGGACTCTAAACCAAGTTTCATGCAACATGAGTGCTTATAAGTGTCTCAATGAGATTTGTACTAGTTTGACGAACTTATGAAACATCTAACAACGCGTTTCTAGGACTCTAAACCAAGTTTCATGCAACATGAGTGCTTATAAGTGTCTCAATGAGCTTTGTACTTGTTTGACGAACTTATGAAACATCTAACAACGCGGTTTCTAGGACTCTAAACCAAGTTTCATGCAACATGAGTGCTTATAAGTGTCTCAATGAGCTTTGTACTAGTTTGACGAACTTATGAAACATCTAACAACGCGTTTCTAGGACTCTAAACCAAGTTTCATGCAACATGAGTGCTTATAAGTGTCTCAATGAGCTTTGTACTAGTTTGACGAACTTATGAAACATCTAACAACGCGTTTCTAGGACTCTTAACCAAGTTTCATTCAACATGAGTGCATATAAGTGTCTCAATGAGCTTTGTACAAGTTTGACGAACTTATGAAACATCTAACAACGCGTTTCTAGAACTCTAAACCAAGTTTCATGCAAAATGAGTGCTTATAAGTGTCTCAATGAGCTTTGTACTTGTTTGACGAACTTATGAAACATCTAACAACGCGTTTCTAGGACTCTAAACCAAGTTTCATGCAACATGAGTGCTTATAAGTGGCTCAATGAGCTTTGTACTAGTTTGACGAACTTATGAAACATCTAACAACGCGTTTCTAGGACTCTAAACCAAGTTTCATGCAACATGAGTGCTTATAAGTGTCTCAATGAGCTTTGTACTAGTTTGACGAACTTATGAAACATCTAACAACGCGTTTCTAGGACTCTAAACCAAGTTTCATGCAACATGAATGCTTATAAGTGTCTCAATGAGCTTTGTACTAGTTTGACGAACTTATGAAACATCTAACAACGCGTTTCTAGGAGTCTTAACCAAGTTTCATTCAACATGAGTGCATATAAGTGTCTCAATGAGCTTTGTACAAGTTTGACGAACTTATGAAACATCTAACAACGCGTTTCTAGGACTCTAAACCAAGTTTCATGCAACATGAGTGCTTATAAGTGTCTCAATGAGCTTTGTACTAGTTTGACGAATTTATGAAACATCTAACAACGCGTTTCTAGGACTCTAAACCAAGTTTCATGCAACATGAGTGCTTATAAGTGTCTCAATGAGCTTTGTACTAGTTTGACGAACTTATGAAACATCTAACAACGCGTTTCTAGGACTCTAAACCAAGTTTCATGCAACATGAGTGCTTATAAGTGTCTCAATGAGCTTTGTACTAGTTTGACGAACTTATGAAACATCTAACAACGCGTTTCTAGGAATTTAAACCAAGTTTCATGCAACATGAGTGCTTATAAGTGTCTCAATGAGCTTTGTACAAGTTTGACGAACTTATGAAACATCTAACAACGCGTTTCTAGGACTCTAAACCAAGTTTCATGCAACATGAGTGCTTATAAGTGTCTCAATGAGCTTTGTACAAGTTTGACGAACTTATGAAACATCTAACAACGCGTTTCTAGGACTCTAAACCAAGTATCATGCAACATGAGTGCTTATAAGTGTCTCAATGAGCTTTGTACTTAGTTTGACGAACTTATGAAACATCTAACAACGCGTTTCTAGGACTCTAAACCAAGTTTCATGCAACATGAGTGCTTATAAGTGTCTCAATGAGCTTTGTACAAGTTTGACGAACTTATGAAACATCTAACAACGCGTTTCTAGGACTCTAAACCAAGTTTCATGCAACATGAGTGCTTATAAGTGTCTCAATGAGCTTTGTACAAGTTTGACGAACTTATGAAACATCTAACAACGCGGTTGCTAGGACTCTAAACCAAGTTTCATGCAACATGAGTGCTTATAAGTGTCTCAATGAGCTTTGTACTTGTTTGACGAACTTATGAAACATCTAACAACGCGTTTCTAGGACTCTAAACCAAGTTGCATGCAACATGAGTGCTTGTAAGTGGCTCAATGAGCTTTGCACTAGTTTGACGAACTTATGAAACATATAACAACGCGTTTCTAGGACTCTAAACCAAGTTTCATGCAACATGAGTGCTTATAAGTGTCTCAATGAGCTTTGTACTAGTTTGACGAACTTATGAAACATCTAACAACGCGTTTCTAGGACTCTAAACCAAGTTTCATGCAACATGAGTGCTTATAAGTGTCTCAATGAGCTTTGTACTAGTTTGACGAACTTATGAAACATCTAACAACGCGTTTCTAGGACTCTAAACCAAGTTTCATGCAACATGAGTGCTTATAAGTGTCTCAATGAGCTTTGTACTAGTTTGACGAACTTATGAAACATCTAACAACGCGTTTCTAGGACTCTAAACCAAGTTTCATGCAACATGAGTGCTTATAAGTGTCTCAATGAGCTTTGTACAAGTTTGACGAACTTATGAAACATCTAACAACGCGTTTCTAGGACTCTAAACCAAGTTTCATGCAACATGAGTGCTTATAAGTGTCTCAATGAGCTTTGTACTAGTTTGACGAACTTATGAAACATCTAACAACGCGTTTCTAGGACTCTAAACCAAGTTTCATGCAACATGAGTGCTTATAAGTGTCTCAATGAGCTTTGTACTAGTTTGACGAACTTATGAAACATCTAACAACGCGTTTCTAGGACTCTAAACCAAGTTTCATGCAACATGAGTGCTTATAAATGTCTCAATGAGCTTTGTACTAGTTTGACGAACTTATGAAACATCTAACAACGCGTTTCTAGGACTCTAAACCAAGTTTCATGCAACATGAGTGCTTATAAGTGTCTCAATGAGCTTTGTACTAGTTTGACGAACTTATGAAACATCGAACAACGCGTTTCTAGGACTCTTAAACCAAGTTTCATGCAACATGAGTGCTTATAAGTGTCTCAATGAGCTTTGTACTAGTTTGACGAACTTATGAAACATCTAACAACGCGTTTCTAGGACTCTAAACCAAGTTTCATGCAACATGAGTGCTTATAAGTGTCTCAATGAGCTTTGTACTAGTTTGACGAACTTATGAAACATCTAACAACGCGTTTCTAGGACTCTAAACCAAGTTTCATGCAACATGAGTGCTTATAAGTGTCTCAATGAGCTTTGTACTAGTTTGACGAACTTATGAAACATCTAACAACGCGTTTCTAGGACTCTAAACCAAGTTTCATGCAACATGAGTGCTTATAAGTGTCTCAATGAGCTTTGTACTAGTTTGACGAACTTATGAAACATCTAACAACGCGTTTCTAGGACTCTAAACCAAGTTTCATGCAACATGAGTGCTTATAAGTGTCTCAATGAGCTTTGTACTTGTTTGACGAACTTATGAAACATCTAACAACGCGTTTCTAGGACTCTAAACCAAGTTTCATG
Organism: Cochlearia excelsa; assembly: GCA_963556525.1. Lineage (NCBI taxonomy): Eukaryota > Viridiplantae > Streptophyta > Magnoliopsida > Brassicales > Brassicaceae > Cochlearia > Cochlearia excelsa. The sequence goes on from CAUVZT010000050.1 coordinate 168,936, forward strand.
CAACATGAGTGCTTATAAGTGGCTCAATGAGCTTTGTCCTAGTTTGTCGAACTTATGAAACATCTAACAACGCGTTTCTAGGACTCTAAACCAAGTTTCATGCAACATGAGTGCTTATAAGTGTCTCAATGAGCTTTGTACTAGTTTGACGAACTTATGAAACATCTAACAACGCGTTTCTAGGACTCTAAACCAAGTTTCATGCAACATGAGTGCTTATAAGTGTCTCAATGAGCTTTGTACTAGTTTGACGAACTTATGAAACATCTAACAACGCGTTTCTAGGACTCTAAACCAAGTTTCATGCAACATGAGTGCTTATAAGTGTCTCAATGAGCTTTGTACTAGTTTGACGAACTTATGAAACATCTAACAACGCGTTTCTAGGACTCTAAACCAAGTTTCATGCAACATGAGTGCTTATAAGTGTCTCAATGAGCTTTGTACTAGTTTGACGAACTTATGAAACATCTAACAACGCGTTTCTAGGACTCTAAACCAAGTTTCATGCAACATGAGTGCTTATAAGTGTCTCAATGAGCTTTGTACTAGTTTGACGAACTTATGAAACATCTAACAACGCGTTTCTAGGACTCTAAACCAAGTTTCATGCAACATGAGTGCTTATAAGTGTCTCAATGAGCTTTGTACTAGTTTGACGAACTTATGAAACATCTAACAACGTGGTTTCTAGGACTCTAAACCAAGTTTCATGCAACATGAGTGCTTATAAGTGTCTCAATGAGCTTTGTACTAGTTTGACGAACTTATGAAACATCTAACAACGCGTTTCTAGGACTCTAAACCAAGTTTCATGCAACATGAGTGCTTATAAGTGTCTCAATGAGCTTTGTACTAGTTTGACGAACTTATGAAACATCTAACAACGCGTTTCTAGGACTCTAAACCAAGTTTCATGCAACATGAGTGCTTATAAGTGGCTCAATGAGCTTTGTACTAGTTTGATGAACTTATGAAACATCTAACAACGCGGTTTCTAGGACTCTAAACCAAGTTTCATGCAACATGAGTGCTTATAAGTGTCTCAATGAGTTTTGTACTAGTTTGACGAACTTATGAAACATCTAACAACGCGTTTATAGGACTCTAAACCAAGTTTCATGCAACATGAGTGCTTATAAGTGTCTCAATGAGTTTTGTACTAGTTTGACGAACTTATGAAACATCTAACAACGCGTTTCTAGGAGTCTTAACAAAGTTTCATTCAACATGAGTGCATATAAGTGTCTCAATGAGCTTTGTACAAGTTTGACGAACTTATGAAACATCTAACAACGCGTTTCTAGGATTCAAAACCAAGTTTCATGCAACATGAGTGCTTATAAGTGTCTCAATGAGCTTTTTACTTGTTTGACGAACTTATGAAACATCTAACAACGCGTTTCTAGGACTCTAAACCAAGTTTCATGCAACATGAGTGCCTATAAGTGACTCAATGAACTTTGTACTAGTTTGACGAACTTATGAAACATCTAACAACGCGTTTCTAGGACTCTAAACCAAGTTACATGCAACATGAGTGCTTATAAGTGTCTCAATGAGCTTTGTACTAGTTTGACGAACTTATGAAACATCTAACAACGCGTTTCTAGGACTCTAAACCAAGTTTCATGCAACATGAGTGCTTATAAATGTCTCAATGAGCTTTATACTAGTTTGACGAACTTATGAAACATCTAACAACGCGTTTCTAGGACTCTAAACCAAGTTTCATGCAACATGAGTGCTTATAAGTGTCTCAATGAGCTTTGTACAAGTTTGACGAACTTATGAAACATCTAACAACGCGTTTCTAGGACTCTAAACCAAGTTTCATGCAACATGAGTGCTTATAAGTGTCTCAATGAGCTTTGTACTTGTTTGACGAACTTATGAAACATCTAACAACGCGTTTCTAGGAGTCTTAACCAAGTTTCATTCAACATGAGTGCATATAAGTGTCTCAATGAGCTTTGTACAAGTTTGACGAACTTATGAAACATCTAACAACGCGTTTCTAGGACTCTAAACCAAGTTTCATGCAACATGACTGCTTATAAGTGTCTCAATGAGCTTTGTACTAGTTTGACGAACTTATGAAACATCTAACAACGCGTTTCTAGGACTCTAAACCAAGTTTCATGCAACATGGGTGCTTATAAGTGTCTCAATGAGCTTTTTACAAGTTTGACGAACTTATGAAACATCTAACAACGCGTTTCTAGGACTCTAAACCAAGTTTCATGCAACATGAGTGCTTATAAGTGGCTCAATGAGCTTTGTCCTAGTTTGTCGAACTTATGAAACATCTAACAAAGCGTTTCTAGGATTCAAAACCAAGTTTCATGCAACATGAGTGCTTATAAGTGTCCAATGAGCTTTGTACTTGTTTGACGAACTTATGAAACTTCTAACAACGCGTTTCTAGGACTCTAAACCAAGTTTCATGCAACATGAGTGCTTATAAGTGGCTCAATGAGCTTTGTCCTAGTTTGTCGAACTTATTAAACATCTAACAACGCGATTTCTAAGACTCTAAACCAAGTTTCATGAACCATGAGTGCTTATAAGTGTCTCAATGAGCTTTGTACTAGTTTGGCGAATTTATGAAACATCTAATAACGCCTTTCTAGGACTCTAAACCAAGTTTCATGCAACGTGAGTGCTTATAAGTGTCTCAATGAGTTTTGTACAAGTTTGACGAACTTATGAAACATCTAACAACTCGTTTCTAGGACTCTAAACCAAGTTTCATGCAACATGAGTGCTTATAAGTGTCTCAATGAGCTTTGTACTAGTTTGATGAACTTATGAAACATCTAAAAACGCGTTTCTAGGAATTTAAACCAAGTTTCATGCAACATGAGTTCTTATAAGTGTCTCAATGAGCTTTGTACAAGTTTGAAGAACTTATGAAACATCTAACAACGTGGTTGCTAGGACTCTAAACCAAGTTTCATGCAACATGAGTGCTTATAAGTGTCTCAATGAGATTTGTACAAGTTTGACGAACTTATGAAACAACTAACAACGCCTTTCTAGGACTCCAAACCAAGTTTCATGCTACATGATTGCTTATAAGTTCCTCAATGAGCTTTGTACAAGTTTGACGAACTTATGAAACATCTAACAACGCGTTTCTAGGACTCTAAACCAAGTTTCATGCAACATGAGTACTTATAAGTGTCTCAATGAGCTTTGTACTTGTTTGACGAACTTATGAAACATCTAACAACGCGTTTCTAGGACTCTAAAACAAGTTTCATGCAACATGAGTGCTTATAAGTGGCTCAATGACCTTTGTACTAGTTTGACGAACTTATGAAAAACCTAACAACGTGTTTCTAGGACTCTAAACCAAGTTTCATGCAACATGAGTGCTTATAAGTGTCTCAATGAGATTTGTACTAGTTTGACGAACTTATCAAAAATCTAACAACGCGTTTCTAGGACTCTAAACCAAGTTTCATGCAACATGAGTAAGCCTTATAAGTGTCTCAATGAGCTTTTTACTTGTTTGACGTACTTATGAAACATCTAACAACGCGGTTTCTAGGACTCTAAACCAAGTTTCATGCAGCATGAGTTCTTATAAGTGTCTCAATGAGCTTTGTACTAGTTTGACGAACTTATGAAACATCTAACAACGCGTTTCTAGGAGTCTTAACAAAGTTGCATTCAACATGAGTGCATATAATTGTCTCAATGAGTTTTGTACAAGTATAACGAACTTATGAAACATCTAACAACGTGTTTCTAGGACTCTAAACCAAGTTTCATGCAACATGAGTGCTTATAAGTGTCTCAATTAGCTTTATACTTGTTTGACGAACTTATGAAACATCTAACAACGCGTTTCTAGGACTATAAACCAAGTTTCATGCAACATGAGTGCTTATAAGTGGCTCAATGAGATTTGTACTAGTTTTACGAACCTATGAAACATCTAACAACGCGGTTTCTAGGACACTAAACCAAGTTTCATGCAACATGACTGCTTATAAGTGTCTCAATGAGCTTTGTACTAGTTTTACGAACTTATGAAACATCTAACAACGCGTTTCTAGGACTCTAAACCAAGTTTCATGCAACATGAGTGCTTATAAGTGTCTTAATGAGTTTGTACTAGTTTTGACGAACTTATGAAACATCTAACAACGCGTTTCTAGGAGTCTTAACAAAGTTGCATTCAACATGAGTGCATATAAGTGTCTCAATGAGTTTTGTACAAGTTTAACAAACTTATGAAACATCTAACAAAGTGTTTCTAGGACTCTAAACCAAGTTTCATGCAACATGAGTTCTTATAAGTGTCTCAATGAGCTTTGTACTTGTTTGACGAACTTATGAAACATCTAACAACGCGTTTTTAGGACTCTAAACCAAATTTCATGCAACATGAGTGCTTATAAGTGGCTCAATGAGCTTTGTACTAGTTTGATGAACTTATTGAACTTCTAACAACGCGGTTTATAGTACTGTAAACCAATTTTCATGCAACATTAGTGCTTATAAGTGTCTCAATGAGTTTTGTACTAGTTTGACGAACTTATGAAACATCTAACAACGCGTTTATAGGACTCTAAACCAAGTTTCATGCAACATGAGTGCTTATAAGTGTCTCAATGAGCTTTGTACTAGTTTGACGAACTTATGAAACATTTAACAACGCGTTTCTAGGGGTCTTAACAAAGTTGCATTCAACATGAGTGCATATAAGTGTCTCAATGAACTTTGTACAAGTTTAACGAACTTATGAAACATCTAACAACGCGTTTCTAGGATTCAAAACCAAGTTTCATGCAACATGAGTGCTTATAAGTGTCTCAATGAGCTTTGTACTTGTTTGACGAACTTATGAAACATCTAACAACGCGTTTCTAGGACTCTAAACCAAGTTTCATGCAACATGAGTGCTTATAAGTGGCTCAATGAACTTTGTACCAGTTAGACGAACTTATGAAACATCTAACAACGCGGTTTCTAGAACTCTAAACCAAGTTACATGCAACATGAGTGCTTATAAATGTTTCAATGAGCTTTGTACTAGTTTGACGAACTTATGAAAAATCTAACAACGCGTTTCTAGGACTCTAAACCAAGTTTCATGCAACATGAATGCTTATAAGTGTCTCAATGAGCTTTGTACTAGTTTAACGAACTTATGAAACATCTAACAACGCGTTTCTAGGAGTCTTAACCAAGTTTCATTAAACATGAGTGCATATAAGTGTCTCAATGAGCTTTGTACAAGTTTGACGAACTTATGAAACATCTAACAACGCGTTTCTAGGACTCTAAACCAAGTTTCATGCAACATGACTGCTTATAAGTGTCTCAATGAGCTTTGTACTTGTTTGACGAACTTATGAAACATCTAACAACGCGTTTCTAGGACTCTAAACCAAGTTTCATGCAACATAAGTGCTTATAAGTGGCTCAATGAGCTTTGTCCTAGTTTATCGAACTTATGAAACATCTAACAACGCGATTTCTAAGACTCTAAACCAAGTTTCATGAACCATGAGTGCTTATAACTGTCTCAATGAGCTTTGTACTAGTTTGGCGAATTTATGAAACATCTAATAATGCCTTTCTAGGACTCTAAACCAAGTTTCATGCAACATGAGTGCTTATAAGTGTCTCAATAAGCTTTGTACAAGTTTGACAAAATTATGAAACATCTAACAACTCGTTTCTAGGACTCTAAACCAAGTTTCATGCAACATGAGTGCTTATAAGTGTCTCAATGCGCTTTGTACTAGTTTGATGAACTTATGAAACATCTAACAACGCGTTTCTAGGAATTTAAACCAAGTTTCATGCAACATGAGTGCTTATAAGTGTCTCAATGAGCTTTGTACAAGTTTGAAGAACTTATGAAACATCTAACAACGTGGTTGCTAGGACTCTAAACCAAGTTTCATGCAACATGAGTGCTTATAAGTGTCTCAATGAGATTTGTACAAGTTTGACGAAATTATGAAACATCTAACAACTCGTTTCTAGGACTCTAAACCAAGTTTCATGTAACATGAGTGCTTATAAGTGTCTCAATGCGCTTTGTATTAGTTTGATGAACTTATGAAACATCTAACAACGCGTTTCTAGGAATTTAAACCAAGTTTCATGCAACATGAGTTCTTATAAGTGTCTCAATGAGCTTTGTACAAGTTTGAAGAACTTATGAAACATCTAACAACGTGGTTGCTAGGACTCTAAACCAAGTTTCATGCAACATGAGTGCTTATAAGTGTCTCAATGAGATTTGTACAAGTTTGACGAACTTATGAAACAACTAACAACGCCTTTCTAGGACTCCAAGCCAAGTTTCATGCTACATGATTGCTTATAAGTTCCTCAATGAGCTTTGTACAAGTTTGACGAACTTATGAAACATCTAACAACGCGTTTCTAGGACTCTAAACCAAGTTCAATGCAACATGAGTACTTATAAGTGTCTCAATGAGCTTTGTACTTGTTTGACGAACTTATGAAACATCTAACAACGCGTTTCTAGGACTCTAAAACAAGTTTCATGCAACATGAGTGCTTATAAGTGTCTCAATCAGCTTTGTATTAGTTTGACGAACTTATGAAACATCTAACAACGTGTTTCTAGGACTCTAAACCAAGTTTCATTCAACATGAGTGCTTATAAGTGTCTCAATGAGCTTTGTACAAGTTTTACGAACTTATGAAACATCTAACAACGCGTTTCTAGGACTTTAAACCAAGTTTCATGCAACATTAGTGCTTATTAGTGTTTCAATGAGCTTTGTCCTAGTTTGACGAATTTTTGAAACATCTAACAACGTGTTTCTAGGACTCTAAACCAAGTTTCATGAAACATGAGTGCTTATAAGTGTCTCAATGAGCTTTGTACTAGTTGACGAACTTATGAAACATCTAACAACGCGTTTCTAGGACTCTAAACCAAGTTTCATGCAACATGAGTGCTTATAATTGTCTCAGTGAGATTTTTACTAGTTTGACGAACTTATAAAAATCTAACAACGCGTTTCTAGGAGTCTTAACCAAGTTTCATGCAACATCAGTGCATATAAGTGTCTCAATGAGCTTTGTACAAGTTTTACGAACTTATGAAACATCTAACAACGCGTTTCTAGGACTTTAAACCAAGTTTCATGCAACATGAGTGCTTATAAGTGTCTCAATGAGCTTTGTCCTAGTTTGACGAATTTATGAAACATCTAACAACGCGTTTCGAGGACTCTAAACCAAGTTTCATGCAACATGAGTGCTTATAAGTGTCTCAATGAGCTTTGTACTAGTTTGACGAACTTATGAAACATCTAACAACGCGTTTCTAGGACTCTAAATCAAGTTTCATGCAACATGTGTGCTTATAAGTGTCTCAATGAGCTTTGTACTAGTTTGACGAACTTATGAAACATCTAACAACGCGTTTCTAGGAGTCTTAACCAAGTTTCATGCAACATCGGTGCATATAAGTGTCTCAATGAGCTTTGTACAAGTTTGACGAACTTATGAAACATCTAACAACGCGTTTCTAGGACTCTAAACAAAGTTTCATGCAACATGAGTGCTTATAAGTGTCTCAATGAGCTTTCTACTAGTTTGACGAACTTATGAAACATCTAACAACGCATTTCTAGGACTCTAAACCAAGTTTCATGCAACATGAGTGCTTATAATTGTCTCAGTGAGCTTTGTACTAGTTTGACGAACTTATGAAACATCTAACTACGCGTTTCTAGGACTTTAAACAAGTTTCATGCAACATGAGTGCTTATAAGTGTCTCAATGAGCTTTGTACTAGTTTGACGAACTTATGAAACATCTAACAACGCGTTTCTAGGAGTTTTAACCAAGTTTCATGCAACATCAGTGCATATAAGTGTCTCAATGAGCTTTGTACAAGTTTGCCGAACTTATGAAACATCTAACAACGCGTTTCTAGGACTCTAAACAAAGTTTCATGCAACATGAGTGCTTATAAGTGTCTCAATGAGCTTTGTACTAGTTTGACGAACTTATGAAACATCTAACAACGCGTTTCTAGGACTCTAAACCAAGTTTCATGCAACATGAGTGCTTATAAGTGTCTCAATGAGCTTTGTACAAATTTGACGAACTTATGAAACATCTAAAAACATGGTTGCTAGGACTCTAAACCAAGTTTCATGCAACATGAGTGCTTATAAGTTTCTCAATGAGCTTTGTACAAGTTTAACGATCTTATGAAACATCTAACAACGCGTTTCTAGGACTCTAAACCAAGTTTCATGCAACATGAGTGCTTATAAGTGTCTCAATGAGCTTTGTACTAGTTTCATGAACTTATGAAACATCTAACAACGCGGTTTATAGGACTCTAAACCAACTTTCATGCAACATGAGTGCTTATAAGTGTCTCAATGAGCTTTGTACTAGTTTGACGAACTTATGAAACATCTAAAAACGCGTTTCTAGGAGTCTTAACCAAGTTTCATGCAACATCAGTGCATATAAATGTCTCAATGAGCTTTCTACAAGTTTGACGAACTTATGAAACATCTAACAACGCGTTTCTAGGACTCTAAACAAAGTTTCATGCAACATGAGTGCTTATAAGTGTCTCAATGAGCTTTGTACGTACTAGTTTGACGAACTTATGAAACATCTAACAACGCGTTTCTAGGACTCTAAACCAAGTTTCATGCAACATGAGTGCTTATAATTGTCTCAGTGAGCTTTGTACTAGTTTGACGAACTTATGAAACATCTAACAACGCGTTTCTAGGAGTCTTAACCAAGTTTCATGCAACATCAGTGCATATAAGTGTCTCAATGAGTTGTGTACAAGTTTGACGAACTTATGAAACATCTAAAAAAGCGTATCTAGGACTCTAAACCAAGTTACATGCAACATGAGTGCTTATAAGTTTCTCAATGAGCTTTGTACAAGTTTAACGATCTTATGAAACATCTAACAACGCGTTTCTAGGACTCTAAACCAAGTTTCATGCAACATGAGTGCTTATAAGTGTCTCAATGAGATTTGTACTAGTTTGATGAATTTATGAAACATCTAACAATGCGGTTTCTAGGACTCTAAACCAACTTTCATGCAACATGAGTGCTTATAAGTGTCTCAATGAGCTTTGTACTAGTTTGACGAACTTATGAAACATATAACAACGCGTTTCTAGGACTCTAAACCAAGTTTCATGCAACATGAGTGCTTATAAGTGTCTCAATGAGCTTTGTACAAATTTGACGAACTTATGAAACATCTAAAAACATGGTTGCTAGGACTCTCAACCAAGTTTCATGCAACATGAGTGCTCATAATTGTCTCAATGAGCTTTGTACTAGTTTGACGAACTTATGAAACATCTAACAACGCGTTTCTAGGAGTCTTAACCAAGTTTCATGCAACATCAGTGCATATAAGTGTCTCAAGGAGCTTTGTACAAGTATGACGAACTTTTGAAACATCTAACAACATATTTCTAGGACTCTAAACCAAGTTTCATGCAACATGAGTTCTTATAAGTGTCTCAATGAGCTTTGTACTTGTTTGACGAACTTATGAAACATCTAACAACGCGTTTCTAGGACTCTAAACCAAGTTTCCTGCAACATGAGTGCTTATAAGTGGCTCAATGAGCTTTGTACTAGTTTTACGAACTTATGAAACATCTAACAACGCGGTTTCTAGGACTCTAAACCAAGTTTCATGCAACATGAGTGCTTATAAGTGTCTCAATGAGCTTTGTACTAGTTTGACGAACTTATGAAACATCTAACAACGCGTTTCTAGGACTCTAAACCAACTTTCATGCAACATGAGTGCTTATAAGTGTCTAAATGAGCTTTTTACTAGTTTGACGAACTTATGAAACATCTAACAACGTGGTTGCTAGGACTCTAAACCAAGTTTCATGCAACATGAGTGTTTATAAGTGTCTCAATGAGATTTGTAAAAGTTTGACGAACTTATGAAACATCTAACAACACGTTTCTAGGTCTCTAAACCAATTTTCATGCAACATGAGTACTTATAAGTGTCTCAATGAGCTTTGTACTTCTTTGACGAACTTATGAAACATCTAACAACGCGTTTCTAGGACTCTAAACCAAGTTTCATGCAACATAAGTGCTTGTAAGTGGCTCAATGAACTTTGCACTAGTTTGACGAACTTATGAAAAATCTAACATCGCGTTTCTAGGACTCTAAACAAAGTTTCATGAAACATGAGTGCTTATAAGTGTCTCAATGAGCTTTGTATTAGTTTGACGAACTTATGAAACATCTAACAACGTGTTTCTAGGACTCTAAACCAAGTTTCATTCAACATGAGTAAGCCTTATAAGTGTCTCAGTGAGCTTTGTACTTGTTTGACGAACTTATGAAACATCTAACAACGCGGTTTCTAGGAATCTAAACCAAGTTTCATGCAACATGAGTTCTTATAAGTGTCTCAATGAGCTTTGTACTAGTTTGACGAACTTATGAAACATCTAACAACGCGTTTCTAGGAATCTTAACAAAGTTGCATTCAACATGAGTGCATATAAGTGTCTCAATGAGTTTTGTACAAGTTTAACGAACTTATGAAACATCTAACAACTTGTTTCTTAGCCTCTAAACCAAGTTTAATGCAACATGAGTGCTTATAAGTGTCTCAATGAGCTTTGTACTTGTTTGACGAACTTATGAAACATCTAACAACGCGTTTCTAGGACTCTAAACCAATTTTCATGCAACATGAGTGCTTATAAGTGGCTCAATGAGCTTTGTACTAGTTTGATGAACTTATGGAACATCTAACAACGCGGTTTATAGTACTGTAAACCAATTTTCATGCAACATTAGTGCTTATAAGTGTCTCAATGAGCTTTGTACTAGTTTGACGAACTTATGAAACATCTAAGAACGCGTATCTAGGAGTCTTAACAAAGTTTCATTCAACATGAGTGCATATAAGTGTCTCAATGAGCTTTGTACAAGTTTAACGAACTTATGAAACATCTAACAACGCGTTTCTAGGATTCAAAACCAAGTTTCATGCAACATGAGTGCTTATAAGTGTCTCAATGAGCTTTGTACTTGTCTGACGAACTTATGAAACATCTAACAACGCGTTTCTAGGACTCTAAACCAAGTTTCATGCAACATGAGTACTTATAATTGTCTCAGTGAGCTTTTTACTAGTTTGACGAACTTATGAAACATCTAACAACGCGTTTCTAGGAGTCTTAACCAAGTTTCATGCAACATCAGTGCATATAAGTGTCTCAATGAGCTTTGTACAAGTTTTACGAACTTATGAAACATCTAACAACGCGTTTCTAGGACTTTAAACCAAGTTTCATGCAACATGAGTGCTTATAAGTGTCTCAATGAGCTTTGTCCTAGTTTGACGAATTTATGAAACATCTAACAACGCGTTTCGAGGACTCTAAACCAAGTTTCATGCAACATGAGTGCTTATAAGTGTCTCAATGAGCTTTGTACTAGTTTGATGAACTTATGAAACATCTAACAACGCGTTTCTAGGACTCTAAACCAAGTTTCATGCAACATGAGTGCTTATAAGTGTCTCAATGAGCTTTGTACTAGTTTGACGAACTTATGAAACATCTAACAACGCGCGTTTCTAGGAGTCTTAACCAAGTTTCATGCAACATCAGTGCATATAAGTGTCTCAATGAGCTTTGTACAAGTTTGACGAACTTATGAAACATCTAACAACGCGTTTCTAGGATTCAAAACCAAGTTTCATGCAACATGAGTGCTTATAAGTGTCTCAATGAGCTTTGTACTAGTTTGATGAACTTATGAAACATCTAACAATGCGGTTTCTAGGACTCTAAACCAGCTTTCATGCAACATGAGTTCTTATAAGTGTCTCAATGAGCTTTGTACTAGTTTGACGAACTTATGAAACATATAACAACGCGTTTCTAGGACTCTAAACCAAGTTTCATGTAACATGAGTGCTTATAAGTGTATCAATGAGCTTTGTACAAATTTGACGAACTTATGAAACATCTAAAAACATGGTTGCTAGGACTCTCAACCAAGTTTCATGCAACATGAGTGCTTATAATTGTCTCAATGAGCTTTGTACTAGTTTTACGAACTTATGAAACATCTAACAACGCGTTTCTAGGAGTCTTAACCAAGTTTCATGCAACATCAGTGCATATAAGTGTCTCAAGGAGCTTTGTACAAGTTTGACGAACTTTTGAAACATCTAACAACATATTTCTAGGACTCTAAACCAAGTTTCATGAAACATGAGTTCTTATAAGTGTCTCAATGAGCTTTGTACTTGTTTGACGAATTTATGAAACATCTAACAACGCGTTTCTAGGACTCTAAACCAAGTTTCCTGCAACATGAGTGCTTATAAGTGGCTCAATGAGCTTTGTACTAGTTTTACGAACTTATGAAACATCTAACAACGCGGTTTCTAGGACTCTAAACCAAGTTTCATGCAACATGAGTGCTTATAAGTGTCTCAATGAGCTTTGTACTAGTTTGACGAACTTATGAAACATCTAACAACGCGTTTCTAAGACTCTAAACCAACTTTCATGCAACATGAGTGCTTATAAGTGTCTAAATGAGCTTTTTACTAGTTTGACGAACTTATGAAACATCTAACAACGTGGTTACTAGGACTCTAAACCAAGTTTCATGCAACATGAGTGCTTATAAGTGTCTCAATGAGATTTGTAAAAGTTTGACGAACTTATGAAACATCTAACAACACGTTTCTAGGACTCTAAACCAATTTTCATGCAACATGAGTACTTATAAGTGTCTCAATGAGCTTTGTACTTGTTTGACGAACTTATGAAACATCTAACAACGCGTTTCTAGGACTCTAGACCAAGTTTCATGTAACATGAGTGCTTGTAAGTGGCTCAATGAGCTTTGCACTAGTTTGACGAACTTATGAAAAATCTAACATCGCATTTCTAGGACTCTAAACAAAGTTTCAGGAAACATGAGTGCTTATAAGTGTCTCAATGAGCTTTGTATTAGTTTGACGAACTTATGAAACATCTAACAACGCGTTTCTAGGACTCTAAACCAAGTTTCATTCAACATGAGTAAGCCTTATAAGTGTCTCAGTGAGCTTTGTACTTGTTTGACGAACTTATGAAACATCTAACAACGCGGTTTCTAGGAATCTAAACCAAGTTTCATGCAACATGAGTTCTTATAAGTGTCTCAATGAGCTTTGTACTAATTTGACGAACTTATGAAACATCTAACAACGCGTTTCTAGGAGTCTTAACAAAGTTGCATTCAACATGAGTGCATATAAGTGTCTCAATGAGTTTTGTACAAGTTTAACGAACTTATGAAACATCTAACAACGTGTTTCTTAGACTCTAAACCAAGTTTCATGCAACATGAGTGCTTATAAGTGTCTCAATGAGCTTTGTACTTGTTTGACGAACTTATGAAACATCTAACAACGCGTTTCTAGGACTCTAAACCAAGTTTCATGCAACATGAGTGCTTATAAGTGGCTCAATGAGCTTTGTACTAGTTTGATGAACTTATGGAACATCTAACAACGCGGTTTATAGTACTGTAAACCAATTTTCATGCAACATTAGTGCTTATAAGTGTCTCAATGAGTTTTGTACTAGTTTGATGAACTTATGAAACATCTAACAACGCGTTTATAGGACTCTAAACCAAGTTTCATGCAACATGAGTGCTTATAAGTGTCTCAATGAGCTTTGTACTAGTTTGACGAACTTATGAAACATCTAACAACGCGTTTCTAGGAGTCTTAACAAAGTTGCGTTCAACATGAGTGCATATAAGTGTCTCAATGAGCTTTGTACAAGTTTAACGAACTTATGAAACATCTAACAACGGGTTTCTAGGATTCAAAACCAAGTTTCATGCAACATGAGTGCTTATAAGTGTCTCAATGAGCTTTGTACTTGTCTGACGAACTTATGAAACATCTAACAACGCGTTTCTAGGACTCTAAACCAAATTTCATTCAACATGAGTGCTTATAAGTGGCTCAATGAACTTTGTATTAGTTTCACGAACTTATGAAACATCTAACAACGCGGTTTCTAGAACTCTAAACCAAGTTACATGCAACATGAGTGCTTATAAATGTTTCAATGAGCTTTGTACTAGTTTGACGAACTTATGAAAAATCTAACAACGCGTTTCTAGGACTCTAAACCAAGTTTCATGCAACATGAATGCTTATAAGTGTCTCAATGAGCTTTGTACTAGTTTGACGAACTTATGAAACATCTAACAACGCGTTTCTAGGACTCTAAACAAAGTTTCATGCAACATGAGTGCTTATAAGTGTCTAAATGAGCTTTTTACTAGTTTGACGAACTTATGAAACATCTAATAACGCCTTTCTAGGACTCTAAACCAAGTTTCATGCAACATGAGTGCTTATAAGTGTCTCAATGAGCTTTGTACTAGTTTGACGAACTTATGAAACATCTCATAACGCGTTTCTAGGACTCTAAACCAAGTTTCATGCAACATGAGTGGTTATAATTGTTTCAATGAGCTTTGTACTAGTTTGACGAACTTATGAAACATCTAACAACGCGTTTCTAGGACTCTAAACCAAGTTTCATGCAACATGAGTGCTTATAAGTGTCTCAATGAGCTTTGCACTAGTTTGACGAACTTATGAAAAATCTAACAACGCGTTTCTAGGACTCTAAACCAAGTTTCATGCAACATGAATGCTTATAAGTGTCTCAATGAGCTTTGTATTAGTTTGACGAACTTATGAAAAATCTAACAACGCGTTTCTAGGACTCTAAACCAAGTTTCATGCAACATGAGTAAGCCTTATAAGTGTCTCAAGTGAGCTTTGTACTTGTTTGACGAACTTATGAAACATCTAACAACGCGGTTTCCAGGACTCTAAACCAAGTTTCATGCAACATGAGTTCTTATAATTGTCTCAATGAGCTTTGTACTAGTTTGACGAACTTATGAAACATCTAACAATGCGTTTCTAGGAGTCTTAACAAAGTTGCATTCAACATGAGTGCATATGAGTGTCTCAATGAGTTTTGTACAAGTTTGACGAACTTATGAAACATCTAACAACGTGTTTCTAGGACTCTAAACCAAATTTCATGCAACATGAGTGCTTATAAGTGTCTCAATGAGCTTTGTACTTGTTTGACGAAGTTATGAAACATCTAACAACCTGTTTCTAGGACTCTAAACCAAGTTTCATGCAACATGAGTGCTTATAAGTGGCTCAATGAGCTTTGTACTAGTTTTACGAACTTATGAAACATCTAACAACGCGGTTTCTAGGACTCTAAACCAAGTTTCATGAAACATGAGTGCTTATAAGTGTCTCAATGAGCTTTGTACTAGTTTTACGAACTTATGAAACATCTAAAAACGCGTTTCTAGGACTCTAAACCAAGTTTCATGCAACATGAGTGCTTATAAGTGTCTCAATGAGCTTTGTACTAGTTTGACGAACTTATGAAACATCTAACAACGCGTTTCTAGGAGTCTTAACAAAGTTGCATTCAACATGAGTGCATATAAGTGTCTCAATGAGTTTTGTACAAGTTTAACGAACTTATGAAACATCTAACAACGTGTTTCTTAGACTCTAAACCAAGTTTCATGCAACATGAGTGCTTATAAGTGTCTCAATGAGCTTTGTACTAGTTTGACGAACTTATTACACATCTAACAACGCGTTTCTAGGAGTCTTAACAAAGTTGCATTCAACATGAGTGCATATAAGTGTCTCAATGAGCTTTGTACAAGTTTAACGAACTTATGAAACATCTAACAACGCGTTTCTAGGATTCAAAACCAAGTTTTATGCAACATGAGTGCTTATAAGTGTCTCAATGAGCTTTGTACTTGTCTGACGAACTTATGAAACATCTAACAACGCGTATCTAGGACTCTAAACCAAGTTTCATTCAACATGAGTGCTTATAAGTGGCTCAATGAACTTTGTACTAGTTTCACGAACTTATGAAACATCTAACAACGCGGTTTCTAGAACTCTAAACCAAGTTACATGCAACATGAGTGCTTATAAATGTTTCAATGAGCTTTGTACTAGTTTGACGAACTTATGAAAAATCTAACAACGCGTTTCTAGGACTCTAAACCAAGTTTCATGCAACATGAATGCTTATAAGTGTCTCAATGAGCTTTGTACTAGTTTGACGAACTTATGAAACATCTAACAACGCGTTTCTAGGACTCTAAACCAAGTTTCATGCAACATGAGTGCTTATAAGTGTCTAAATGAGCTTTTTACTAGTTTGACGAACTTATGAAACATCTAATAACGCCTTTCTAGGACTCTAAACCAAGTTTCATGCAACATGACTGCTTATAAGTGTCTCAATGAGTTTTGCACTTGTTTGACGAACTTATGAAACATCTAACAATGCGTTTCTAGGACTCTAAACCAAGTTTCATGCAACATGAGTGCTTATAAGTGGCTTAATGAGCTTTGTCCTAGTTTATCGAAGTTATGAAACATCTAACAACGCGATTTCTAAGACTCTAAACCAAGTTTCATGCAACATGAGTGCTTATAAGTGTCTCAATGAGCTTTGCACTAGTTTGACGAACTTATGAAAAATCTAACAACGCGTTTCTAGGACTCTAAACCAAGTTTCATGCAACATGAATGCTTATAAGTGTCTCAATGAGCTTTGTACTAGATTGACGAACTTATGAAACATCTCATAACGCGTTTCTAGGACTCTAAACCAGGTTTCATGCAACATGAGTGGTTATAATTGTTTCAATGAGCTTTGTACTAGTTTGACGAACTTATGAAACATCTAACAACGCGTTTCTAGGACTCTAAACCAAGTTTCATGCAACATGAGTGCTTATAAGTGTCTCAATGAGCTTTGCACTAGTTTGACGAACTTATGAAAAATCTAACAACGCGTTTCTAGGACTCTAAACCAAGTTTCATGCAACATGAATGCTTATAAGTGTCTCAATGAGCTTTGTACTAGTTTGACGAACTTATGAAAAATCTAACAACGCGTTTCTCGGACTCAAAACCAAGTTTCATGCAACATGAGTAAGCCTTATAAGTGTCTCAGTGAGCTTTGTACTTGTTTGACGAACTTTTGAAACATCTAACAACGCGGTTTCTACGACTCTAAACCAAGTTTCATGCAACATGAGTTCTTATAAGTGACTCAATGAGCTTTGTACTAGTTTGACGAACTTATGAAACATCTAACAATGCGTTTCTAGGAGTCTTAACAAAGTTACATTCAACATGAGTGCATATAAGTGTCTCAATGAGTTTTGTACAAGTTTGACGAACTTATGAAACATCTAACAACGTGTTTCTAGGACTCTAAACCAAATTTCATGCAACATGACTGCTTATAAGTGTCTCAATGAGCTTTGTACTTGTTTGACGAACTTATGAAACATCTAACAACCTGTTTCTAGGACTATAAACCAAGTTTCATGCAACATGAGTGCTTATAAGTGGCTCAATGAGCTTTGTACTAGTTTTACGAAATTATGAAACATCTAACAATGCGGTTTCTAGGACTCTAAACCAAGTTTCATGCAATATGAGTGCTTATAAGTGTCTCAATGAGCTTTGTACTAGTTTTACGAACTTATGAAACATCTAAAAACGCGTTTCTAAGACTCGAAACCAAGTTTCATGCAACATGAGTGCTTATAAGTGTCTCAATGAGCTTTGTACTAGTTTGACGAACTTATGAAACATCTAACAACGCATTTCTAGGAGTCTTAACAAAGTTGCATTCAACATGAGTGCATATAAGTGTCTCAATGAGTTTTGTACAAGTTTAACGAACTTATGAAACATCTAACAACGTGTTTCTTAGACTCTAAACCAAGTTTCATGCAACATGAGCGCTTATAAGTGTCTCAATGAGCTTTGTACTTGTTTGACGAACTTATGAAACATCTAACAACGCGTTTCTAGGACTCTAAACCAAGTTTCATGCAACATGAGTGCTTATAAGTGGCTCAATGAGCTTTGTACTAGTTTGATGAACTTATGGAACATCTAACAACGCGTTTTATAGTACGTAAACCAATTTTCATGCAACATTAGTGCTTATAAGTGTCTCAATGAGTTTTGTACTAGTTTGACGAACTTATGAAACATCTAACAACGCGTTTATAGGACTCTAAACCAAGTTTCATGCAACATGAGTGCTTATAAGTGTCTCAATGAGCTTTGTACTAGTTTGACGAACTTATGAAACATCTAACAACGCGTTTCTAGGAGTCTTAACAAAGTTGCATTCAACATGAGTGCATATAAGTGTCTCAATGAGTTTTGTACAAGTTTAACGAACTTATTAAGCATCTAACAACGCGTTTCTAGGATTCAAAACCAAGTTTCATGCAACATGAGTGCTTATAAGTGTCTCAATGAGTTGTGTACTTGTCTGACGAACTTATGAAACATCTAACAACGCGTTTCTAGGACTCTAAACCAAGTTTCATTCAACATGAGTGCTTATAAGTGGCTCAATGAACTTTGTACTAGTTTCACGAACTTATGAAATATCTAACAACGCGGTTTCTAGAACTCTAAACCAAGTTACATGCAACATGAGTGCTTATAAATGTTTCAATGAGCTTTATTCTAGTTTGACGAACTTATGAAAAATCTAACAACGCGTTTCTAGGACTCTAAACCAAGTTTCATGCAACATGAATGCTTATAAGTGTCTCAATGAGCTTTGTACTAGTTTGACGAACTTATGAAACATCTAACAACGCGTTTCTAGGAGTCTTAACCAAGTTTCATTTCAACATGAGTGCATATAAGTGTCTCAATGAGCTTTGTACAAGTTTGACGAACTTATGAAACATCTAACAACGCGTTTCTAGGATTCAAAACCAAGTTTCATGCAACATGACCCGCTTATAAGTGTCTCAATGAGTTTTGCACTTGTTTGACGAACTTATGAAACATCTAACAACGCGTTTCTAGGACTCTAAACCAAGTTTCATGCAACATGAGTGCTTATAAGTGGCTCAATGAGCTTTGTCCTGGTTTATCGAAGTTATGAAACATCTAACAACGCGATTTCTAAGACTCTAAACCAAGTTTCATGACCAATGAGTGCTTATAAGTGTCTCAATGAGATTTGTACTAGTTTGGCGAATTTATGAAACATCTAATAATGCCTTTCTAGGACTCTAAACCAAGTTTCATGCAACATGAGTGCTTATAAGTGTCTCAATGAGCTTTGTACAAGTTTGAAGAACGTATGAAACATCTAACAACTCGTTTCTAGGACTCTACTCCAAGTTTCATGCAACATTAGTGCTTATAAGTTTCTCAATGAGCTTTGTACTAGTTTGATGAACTTATGAAATATCTAACAACGCGTTTCTAGGAATTTAAACCAAGTTTCATGCAACATGAGTGCTTATAAGTGTCTCAATGAGCTTTGTACAAGTTTGAAGAAATTATGAAACATCTAACAACATGGTTGCTAGGACTCTAAACTAAGTTTCATGCAACATGATTGCTTATAAGTGTCTCAATGAGATTTGTACAAGTTTAACGAACTTATGAAACATCTAACAACGCGTTTCTAGGACTCTAAACCAAGTTTCATGCAACATGAGTGCTTATAAGTGTCTCAATGAGCTTTGTACTAGTTTGAAGAACTTATGAAACATCTAACAACGGGTTTCTAGGACTTTAAACCAAGTTTCATGCAACATGAGTGTTTATAAGTGTCTCAATGAGCTTTGTTCTAGTTTGACGAACTTATGAAACATCTAACAACGCGTTTCTAGGACTCTAAACCAAGTTTCATGCATCATGAGTGCTTATAAGTGTCTCAATGAGCTTTGTACTAGTTTGACGAAATTATGAAACATCTAACAACGGGTTTCTAGGAGTCTTAACCAAGTTTCATGCAACATCAGTGCATATAAGTGTCTCAATGAGCTTTGTACAAGTTTGACGAACTTATTAAACATCTAACAAGGCGTTTCTAGGACTCTAAACAAAGTTTCATGCAACATGAGTGCTTATAAGTGTCTCAATGAACTTTGTACTAGTTTGACGAACTTATGAAACATCTAACAACGCGTTTCTAGGACTCTAAACCAAGTTTCATGCAACATGAGTGCTTATAATTGTTTCAGTGAGCTTTGTACTAGTTTGACAACTTATGAAACATCTAACAACGCGTTTCTAGGAGTCTTAACCAAGTTTCATGCAACATCGGTGCATATAAGCTGTCTCAATGAGCTGTGTACAAGTTTGACGAACTTATGAAACATCTAACAAAGCGTTTCTAGGACTCTAAACCAAGTTTCATGCAACATGAGTGCTTATAAGTTTCTCAATGAGCTTTGTACAAGTTTAACGATATTATGAAACATCTAACAACGCGTTTCTAGGACTCTAAACCAAGTTTCATGCAACATGAGTGCTTATAAGTGTCTCAATGAGCTTTGTACTAGTTTCATGAACTTATGAAACATCTAACAACGCGGTTTCTAGGACTCTAAACCAACTTTCATGCAACATGAGTGCTTATAAGTGTCTCAATGAGCTTTGTACTAGTTTGACGAACTTATGAAACATCTAACAACGCGTTTCTAGGAGTCTTAACCAAGTTTCATGCAACATCAGTGCATATAAATGTCTCAATGAGCTTTCTACAAGTTTGACGAACTTATGAAACATCTAACAACGCGTTTCTAGGACTCTAAACAAAGTTTCATGCAACATGAGTGCTTATAAGTGTCTCAATGAGCTTTGTACTAGTTTGACGAACTTATGAAACATCTAACAACGCGTTTCTAGGACTCTAAACCAAGTTTCATGCAACATGAGTGCTTATAATTGTCTCAGTGAGCTTTGTACTAGTTTGACGAACTTATGAAACATCTAAAAAACCCGTTTCTAGGAGTCTTAACCAAGTTTCATGCAATATCAGTGCATATAAGTGTCTCAATGAGCTGTGTACAAGTTTGACGAACTTATGAAACATCTAAAAAAGCGTATCTAGGACTCTAAACCAAGTTTCATGCAACATGAGTGCTTATAAGTTTCTCAATGAGCTTTGTACAAGTTTAACGATCTTATGAAACATCTAACAACGCGTTTCTAGGACTCTAAACCAAGTTTCATGCAACATGAGTGCTTATAAGTGTCTCAATGAGCTTTGTACTAGTTTGATGAACTTATGAAACATCTAACAATGCGGTTTCTAGGACTCTAAACCAACTTTCATGCAACATGAGCGCTTATAAGTGTCTCAATGAGCTTTGTACTAGTTTGACGAACTTATGAAACATATAACAACGCGTTTCTAGGACTCTAAACCAAGTTTCATGCAACATGAGTGCTTATAAGTGTCTCAATGAGCTTTGTACAAATTTGACGAACTTATGAAACATCTAAAAACATGGTTGCTAGGACTCTCAACCAAGTTTCATGCAACATGAGTGCTTATAATTTTCTCAATGAGCTTTGTACTAGTTTGACGAACTTATGACACATCTAACAACGCGTTTCTAGGAGTCTTAACCAAGTTTCATGCAACATCACTGCATATAAGTGTCTCAAGGAGCTTTGTACAAGTTTGACGAACTTTTGAAACATCTAACAACATATTTCTAGGAGTCTAAACCAAGTTTCATGAAACATGAGTTCTTATAAGTGTCTCAATGAGCTTTGTACTTGTTTGACGAACTTATGAAACATCTAACAACGCGTTTCTAGGACTCTAAACCAAGTTTCCTGCAACATGAGTGCTTATAAGTGGCTCAATGAGCTTTGTACTAGTTTTACGAACTTATGAAACATCTAACAACGCGGTTTCTAGGACTCTAAACCAAGTTTCATGCAACATGAGTGCTTATAAGTGTCTCAATGAGCTTTGTACTAGTTTGACGAACTTATGAAACATCTAACAACGCGTTTCTAGGACTCTAAACCAACTTTCATGCAACATGAGTGCTTAGAAGTGTCTAAATGAGCTTTTTTACTAGTTTGACGAACTTATGAAACATCTAACAACGTGGTTGCTAGGACTCTAAACCAAGTTTCATGCAATATGAGTGCTTATAAGTGTCTCAATGAGATTTGTAAAAGTTTGACGAACTTATGAAACATCTAACAACACGTTTCTAGGGACTCTAAACCCAATTTTCATGCAACATGAGTACTTATAAGTGTCTCAATGAGCTTTGTACTTGTTTGACGAACTTATGAAACATCTAACAACGCGTTTCTAGGACTCTAAACCAAGTTTCATGCAACATGAGTGCTTGTAAGTGGCTCAATGAGCTTTGCACTAGTTTGACGAACTTATGAAAAATCTAACATCGCGTTCCTAGGTCTCTAAACAAAGTTTCATGAAACATGAGTGCTTATAAGTGTCTCAATGAGCTTTGTATTAGTTTGACGAACTTATGAAACATCTAACAACGCGTTTCTAGGAATCTAAACCAAGTTTCATGCAACATGAGTTCTTATAAGTGTCTCAATGAGCTTTGTACTAGTTTGACGAACTTATGAAACATCTAACAACGCGTTTCTAGGAGTCTTAACAAAGTTTGCATTCAACATGAGTGCATATAAGTGTCTCAATGAGTTTTGTACAAGTTTAACGAACTTATGAAACATCTAACAACATGTTTCTTAGACTCTAAACCAAGTTTCATGCAACATGAGTGCTTATAAGTGTCTCAATGAGCTTTGTACTTGTTTGACGAACTTATGAAACATCTAACAACGCGTTTCTAGGACTCTAAACCAAGTTTCATGCAACATGAGTGCTTATAAGTGGCTCAATGAGCTTTGTACTAGTTTGATGAACTTATGGAACATCTAACAACGCGGTTTATAGTACTGTAAACCAATTTTCATGCAACATTAGTGCTTATAAGTGTCTCAATGAGTTTTGTACTAGTTTGACGAACTTATGAAACATCTAACAACGCGTTTATAGGACTCTAAACCAAGTTTCATGCAACATGAGTGCTTATAAGTGTCTCAATGAGCTTTGTACTAGTTTGACGAACTTATGAAACATCTAACAACGCGTTTCTAGGAGTCTTAACAAAGTTGCATTCAACATGAGTGCATATAAGTGTCTCAATGAGCTTTGTACAAGTTTAACGAACTTATGAAACATCTAACAACGCGTTTCTAGGATTCAAAACCAAGTTTCATGCAACATGAGTGCTTATAAGTGTCTCAATGAGCTTTGTACTTGTCTGACGAACTTATGAAACATCTAACAACGCGTTTCTAGGACTCTAAACCAAGTTTCATTCAACATGAGTGCTTATAAGTGTCTCAATGAGCTTTGTACTAGTTTCACGAACTTATGAAACATCTAACAACGCGGTTTCTAGAACTCTAAACCAAGTTACATGCAACATGAGTGCTTATAAATGTTTCAATGAGCTTTGTACTAGTTTGACGAACTTATGAAAAATCTAACAACGCGTTTCTAGGACTCTAAACCAAGTTTCATGCAACATGAATGCTTATAAGTGTCTCAATGAGCTTTGTACTAGTTTGACGAACTTATGAAACATCTAACAACGCGTTTCTAGGACTCTAAACCAAGTTTCATGCAACATGAGTGCTTATAAGTGTCTAAATGAGCTTTTTACTAGTTTGACGAACTTATGAAACATCTAATAACGCCTTTCTAGGACTCTAAACCAAGTTTCATGCAACATGAGTGCTTATAAGTGTCTCAATGAGCTTTGTACTAGTTTGACGAACTTATGAAACATCTCATAACGCGTTTCTAGGACTCTAAACCAAGTTTCATGCAACATGAGTGGTTATAATTGTTTCAATGAGCTTTGTACTAGTTTGACGAACTTATGAAACATCTAACAACGCGTTTCTAGGACTCTAAACCAAGTTTCATGCAACATGAGTGCTTATAAGTGTCTCAATGAGCTTTGCACTAGTTTGACGAACTTATGAAAAATCTAACAACGCGTTTCTAGGACTCTAAACCAAGTTTCATGCAACATGAATGCTTATAAGTGTCTCAATGAGCTTTGTACTAGTTTGACGAACTTATGAAAAATCTAACAACGCGTTTCTAGGACTCTAAACCAAGTTTCATGCAACATGAGTAAGCCTTATAAGTGTCTCAGTGAGCTTTGTACTTGTTTGACGAACTTATGAAACATCTAACAACGCGGTTTCTAGGACTCTAAACCAAGTTTCATGCAACATGAGTTCTTATAAGTGTCTCAATGAGCTTTGTACTTGTCTGACGAACTTATGAAACATCTAACAACGCGTTTCTAGGACTCTAAACCAAGTTTCATTCAACATGAGTGCTTATAAGTGGCTCAATGAACTTTGTACTAGTTTCACGAACTTATGAAACATCTAACAACGCGGTTTCTAGAACTCTAAACCAAGTTAGATGCAACATGAGTGCTTATAAATGTTTCAATGAGCTTTGTACTAGTTTGACGAACTTATGAAAAATCTAACAACGCGTTTCTAGGACTCTAAACCAAGTTTCATGCAACATGAATGCTTATAAGTGTCTCAATGAGCTTTGTACTAGTTTGACGAACTTATGAAACATCTAACAACGCGTTTCTAGGACTCTAAACCAAGTTTCATGCAACATGAGTGCTTATAAGTGTCTAAATGAGCTTTTTACTAGTTTGACGAACTTATGAAACATCTAATAACGCCTTTCTAGGACTCTAAACCAAGTTTCATGCAACATGAGTGCTTATAAGTGTCTCAATGAGCTTTGTACTAGTTTGACGAACTTATGAAACATCTCATAACGCGTTTCTAGGACTCTAAACCAAGTTTCATGCAACATGAGTGGTTATAATTGTTTCAATGAGCTTTGTACTAGTTTGACGAACTTATGAAACATCTAACAACGCGTTTCTAGGACTCTAAACCAAGTTTCATGCAACATGAGTGCTTATAAGTGTCTCAATGAGCTTTGCACTAGTTTGACGAACTTATGAAAAATCTAACAACGCGTTTCTAGGACTCTAAACCAAGTTTCATGCAACATGAATGATTATAAGTGTCTCAATGAGCTTTGTACTAGTTTGACGAACTTATGAAAAATCTAACAACGCGTTTCTAGGACTCTACACCAAGTTTCATGCAACATGAGTAAGCCTTATAAGTGTCTCAGTGAGCTTTGTACTTGTTTGACGAACTTATGAAACATCTAACAACGCGGTTTCTAGGACTCTAAACCAAGTTTCATGCAACATGAGTTCTTATAAGTGTCTCAATGAGCTTTGTACTAGTTTGACGAACTTATGAAACATCTAACAATGTGTTTCTAGGAGTCTTAACAAAGTTGCATTCAACATGAGTGCATATAAGTGTCTCAATGAGTTTTGTACAAGTTTGACGAACTTATGAAACATCTAACAACGTGTTTCTAGGACTCTAAACCAAATTTCATGCAACATGAGTGCTTATAAGTGTCTCAATGAGCTTTGTACTTGTTTGACGAACTTATGAAACATCTAACAACCTGTTTCTAGGACTCTAAACCAAGTTTCATGCAACTTGAATGCTTATAAGTGGCTCAATGAGCTTTGTACTAGTTTTACGAACTTATGAAACATCTAACAACGCGGTTTCTAGGACTCTAAACCAAGTTTCATGCAACATGAGTGCTTATAAGTGTCTCAATGAGCTTTGTACTAGTTTTACGAACTTATGAAACATCTAAAAACGCGTTTCTAGGACTCTAAACCAAGTTTCATGCAACATGAGTGCTTATAAGTGTCTCAATGAGCTTTGTACTAGTTTGAAGAACTTATGAAACATCTAACAACGCGTTTCTAGGAGTCTTAACAAAGTTGCATTCAACATGAGTGCATATAAGTGTCTCAATGAGTTTTGTACAAGTTTAACGAACTTATGAAACATCTAACAACGTGTTTCTTAGACTCTAAACCAAGTTTCATGCAACATGAGCGCTTATAAGTGTCTCAATGAGCTTTGTACCTGTTTGACGAACTTATGAAACATCTAACAACGCGTTTCTAGGACTCTAAACCAAGTTTCATGCAACATGAGTGCTTATAAGTGGCTCAATGAGCTTTGTACTAGTTTGATGAACTTATGGAACATCTAACAACGCGTTTTATAGTACTCTAAACCAATTTTCATGCAACATTAGTGCTTATAAGTGTCTCAATGAGTTTTGTACTAGTTTGACGAACTTATGAAACATCTAACAACGCGTTTATAGGACTCTAAACCAAGTTTCATGCAACATGAGTGCTTATAAGTGTCTCAATGAGCTTTGTACTAGTTTGACGAACTTATGAAACATCTAACAACGCGTTTCTAGGAGTCTTAACAAAGTTGCATTCAACATGAGTGCATATAAGTGTCTCAATGAGTTTTGTACAAGTTTAACGAACTTATTAAACATCTAACAACGCGTTTCTAGGATTCAAAACCAAGTTTCATGCAACATGAGTGCTTATAAGTGTCTCAATGAGCTGTGTACTTGTCGACGAACTTATGAAACATCTAACAACGCGTTTCTAGGACTCTAAACCAAGTTTCATTCAACATGAGTGCTTATAAGTGGCTCAATGAACTTTGTACTAGTTTCACGAACTTATGAAACATCTAACAACGCGGTTTCTAGAACTCTAAACCAAGTTACATGCAACATGAGTGCTTATAAATGTTTCAATGAGCTTTGTACTAGTTTGACGAACTTATGAAAAATCTAACAACGCGTTTCTAGGACTCTAAAACAAGTTTCATGCAACATGAATGCTTATAAGTGTCTCAATGAGCTTTGTACTAGTTTGACGAACTTATGAAACATCTAACAACGCGTTTCTAGGAGTCTTAACCAAGTTTCATTCAACATGAGTGCATATAAGTGTCTCAATGAGCTTTGTACAAGTTTGACGAACTTATGAAACATCTAACAACGCGTTTCTAGCATTCAAAACCAAGTTTCATGCAACATGACTGCTTATAAGTGCCTCAATGAGTTTTGTACTTGTTGGACGAACTTATGAAACATCTAACAACGCGTTTCTAGGACTCTAAACCAAGTTTCATGCAACATGAGTGCTTATAAGTGGCTCAATGAGCTTTGTCCTAGTTTATCGAACTTATGAAACATCTAACAACGCGATTTCTAAGACTCTAAACCAAGTTTCATGAACCATGAGTGCTTATAAGTGTCTCAATGAGCTTTGTACTAGTTTGGCGAATTTATGAAACATCTAATAATGCCTTTCTAGGACTCTAAACCAAGTTTCATGCAACATGAGTGCTTATAAGTGTCTCAATGAGCTTTTGTACAAGTTTGAAGAACGTATGAAACATCTAACAACTCGTTTCTAGGACTCTACACCAAGTTTCATGCAACATGAGTGCTTATAAGTGTCTCAATGAGCTTTGTACTAGTTTGATGAACTTATGAAATATCTAACAACGCGTTTCTAGGAATTTAAACCAAGTTTCATGCAACATGAGTGCTTATAAGTGTCTCAATGAGCTTTGTACAAGTTTCAAGAAATTATGAAACATCTAACAACATGGTTGCTAGGACTCTAAACTAAGTTTCATGCAACATGATTGCTTATAAGTGTCTCAATGAGATTTGTACAAGTTTAACGAACTTATGAAACATCTAACAACGCGTTTCTAGGACTCTAAACCAAGTTTCATGCAACATGAGTATTTATAAGTGTCTCAATGAGCTTTGTACTTGTTTGACGAACTTATGAAACATCTAACAACGCGTTTCTAGGACTCTAAACCAAGTTTCATGCAACATGAGTGCTTATAAGTGGCTTAATGAGCTTTGCACTAGTTTGACGAACTTATGAAAAATCTAACAACGTGTTTCTAGGACTCTAAACCAAGTTTCATGCAACATGAGTGCTTATAAGTGTCAATGAGCTTTGTACTAGTTTGACGAACTTATGAAACATCTAACAACACGTTTCTAGGAGTCCTAACCAAGTTTCATTCAACATGAGTGCATATAAGTGTCTCAATGAGCTTTGTACAAGTTTTACGAACTTATGAAACATCTAACAACGCGTTTCTAGGACTTTAAACCAAGTTTCATGCAACATGAGTGCTTATAAGTGTCTCAATGAGCTTTGTCCAAGTTTGACGAACTTATGAAACATCTAACAACGCGTTTCTAGGACTATAAACCAAGTTTCATGCAACATGAGTGTTTATAAGTGTCTCAATGAGCTTTGTACAAGTTTAACGATCTTATGAAACATCTAACAACGCGTTTCTAGGACTCTAAACCAAGTTTCATGCAACATGAGTGCTTATAAGTGTCTCAATGAGCTTTGTACTAGTTTGATGAAATTATGAAACATCTAACAACGCGGTTTCTAAGACTCTAAACCAAGTTTCATGCAACATGATTGCTTATAAGTGTCTCAATGAGCTTTGTACTAGTTTGACGAACTTATGAAACACATAACAACGCGTTTCTAGGACTCTAAACCAAGTTTCATGCAACATGAGTGCTTATAAGTGTCTCAGTGAGCTTTGTACAAGTTTGACGAACTTATGAAACATCTAAAACGTGGTTGCTAGGACTCTAAACCAAGTTTCATGCAACATGAGTGCTTATAATTGTCTCAATGAGCTTTGTACTGGTTTTACAAACTTATGAAACATCTAACAACGCGTTTCTTGGACTCTAGACCAACTTTCATGCAACATGAGTACTTATAAGAGCAACTCCATCAATCAAGACACTCACATGTCTTATTTTTAATTTTAAAAATATTTTTAATGTATTTTTATGTATAAGACATTGTGATGTTTATGCTCGGTCCATTGGTAAACACTGCGGTGTTTTAATTTTTTTATTTAAAAATATAAATAATTGAAATTATTCATATTAAGAAAATGTGCAAAATACATAGAAATACAAAACGAGTGAAATTTTTTAAAATTGGTGAAATCACCGTCTTTCTTAAAACCAAAACGAACAAAATAAAGACTATACCCTAAACACTAATTAGCGAACCCAAATGAAAAGATTTTAATTTTGGTAATTTTTTAAAGGGTAAATCAAACTTTTAAAATTTTGAAAGGGTGTAAATATGTGAAAAATTTAAATTAGGTGTAGTTTTGTGAAGGAGGGGTTGAAAGGGTGTAGTTTTGTTAATTCCTCTTAAATAAAAGAGAGAGTCACAATGATTAAAATTAAAAAATAAAAAAAAGTACAAAAAACTCACAGGTCGACACGTGTCGTTCTTATTTGGGTTCTTATTAGTCCAAAATAAGACTCAAGTCTTATTATTTTCTCATTTATCTCTATTTTTTCTTATTAATTAAATAATAAGACACATCAAAAATCAAAATAAAACCCCCTGTTGGAGTTGGTCTAAGTGTCTCAATGAGCTTTGTACTAGTTTGACGAACTTATAAAACATCTAACAACTCGTTTCTAGGAGTCTTAACAAAGTTGCATTCAACATGAGGGCATATAAGTGTCTCAATGAGTTTTGTACAAGTTTAATGAACTTATAAAACATCTAACAACGTATTTCTAGGACTCTAAACCAAGTTTCATGCAACATGAGTTCTTATAAGTGTCTCAATGAGCTTTGTACTTGTTTGACGAACTTATGAAACATCTAACAACGCGTTTCTAAGACTCTAAACCAAGTTTCATTTAACATGAGTGCTTATAAGTGTCTAAATGAGCTTTTTACTAGTTTGACGAACTTATGAAACATCTAATAACACCTTTCTAGGACTCTAAACCAAGTTTCATGCAACATGAGTGCTTATAACTGTCTCAATGAGCTTTTTACTAGTTTGACGAACTTATGAAACATCTAATAACGCGTTTCTAGGACTCTAAACCAAGTTTCATGCAACATGAGTGCTTATAATTGTTTCAATGAGCTTTGTACTAGTTTGAAGAACTTATGAAACATCTAACAACGCGTTTCTAGGACTCTAAACCAAGTTTCATGCAACATGAGTGCTTATAAGTGTCTCAATGAGCTTTGTACTAGTTTGACGAAGTTATGAAACAACTAACAACGTGTTTCTAGGACTCTAAACCAAGTTTCATGCAACATGAGTGCTTATAAGTGGCTCAATGAGCTTTGTACTAGTTTGACGAACTTATGAAACATCTAACAACGCGGTTTCAAGGACTCTAAACAAGGTTTCATGCAACATGAGTGCTTATAAATGTTTCAATGAGCTTTGTACTAGTTTGACGAACTTATGAAAAATCTAACAACACGTTTCTAGGACACTAAACCAAGTTTCATGCAACATGACTGCTTATAAGTGTCTCAATGAACTTTGTACTTGTTTGACGAACTTATGAAACATCTAACAACGCGTTTCTAGGACTCTAAACCAAGTTTCATGCAACATCAGTGCATATAAGTGTCTCAATGAGCTTTGTACTAGTTTGACGAACTTATGAAACATCTAACAACGTGTTTCTAGGAGTCTTAACCAAGTTTCATTCAACATGAGTGCATATAAGTGTCTCAATGAGCTTTTTATAAGTTTGACGAACTTATGAAACATCTAACAACGCGTTTCTAGGACTCTAAACCAAGTTTCATGCAACATGACTGCTTATAAGTGTCTCAATGAACTTTGTACTTGTTTGACGAACTTATGAAACATCTAACAACGCGTTTCTAGGACTCTAAACCAAGTTTCATGCAACATAAGTGCATATAAGTGTCTCAATAAGCTTTGTACAAGTTTGACGAACTTATGAAACATCTAACAACGCGTTTCTAGGACGCTAAACCAAGTTTCATGCAACATGAGTGCTTATAAGTGTCTCAATGAGCTTTGTACTAGTTTTACGAACTTATGAAACATCTAACAACACGTTTCTAGGACTCTAAACAAGGTTTCATGCAACATGAGTGCTTATAATTGTTTCAATGAGCTTTGTACTAGTTTGGCGAACTTATGAAACATCTAACAACGCGTTTCTAGGACTCGAAACCAAGTTTCATGCAACATGAGTTCTTATAAGTGTCTCAATGAGCTTTGTACTACTTTGACGAACTTATGAAACATCTAACAACGCGTTTCTAGGACTCTAAACCAAGTTTCATGCAACATGAGTGCTTATAAATGGCTCAATGAGCTTTGTACTAGTTTGACGAACTTATGAAACATCTAACAACGCAGTTTCTAGGACTCTAAACCAAGTTTCATGCAACATGAGTGCTTATAAATGTTTCAATGAGCTTTGTACTAGTTTGACGAACTTATGAAAAATCTAACAACATGTTTCTAGGACTCTAAACCAAGTTTCATGCAACATGAGTGCTTATAAGTGTCTCAATGAGCTTTGTACTAGTTTGACGAACTTATGAAACATCTAACAACGTGTTTCTAGGAGTCTTAACCAACTTTCATTCAACAAGAGTGCATATAAGTGTCTCAATGAGCTTTGTACAAGTTTGACGAACTTATGAAACATCTAACAACACGTTTCTAGGACACTAAACTAAGTTTCATGCAACATGACTGCTTATAAGTGTCTCAATGAGCTTTCTACTTGTTTAACGAACTTATGAAACATCTAAAAACGCGTTTCTAGGACTCTAAACCAAGTTTCATGCAACATGAGTGCTTATAAGTGGCTCAATGAGCTTTGTACTAGTTTGACGAACTTATGAAACATCTAACAACGCGATTTCTAAAACTCTAAACTAAGTTTCATGAACCATGAATGCTTATAAGTGTCTCAATGAGCTTTGTACTAGTTTGGCGAACTTATGAAACATCTAATAACGCCTTTCTAGGACTCTAAACCAAGTTTCATGCAACATGAGTGCTTATAAGTGTCTCAATAAGCTTTGTACTAGTTTGACGAACTTATGAAACATCTAATAACGCGTTTCTAGGACTCTAAACCAAGTTTCATGCAACATGAGGGCGTATAAGTGTCTCAATGAGCTTTGTACTAGTTTAACGAACTTATGAAACATCTAACAACGCGTTTCGAGGACATTAAACCAAGTTTCATGCAACATGAGTGGTTATAAGTGTCTCCATGAGCTTTGTACTAGTTTCACGAACTTATGAAACATTTAACAACGCGTTTCTAGGAGTTGTAACCAAGTTTCATGCAACATCAGTGTATATAAGTGTCTCAATGAGCTTTGTACAAGTTTGACGAACTTATGAAACATCTAACAACGCGTTTCTAGGACACTAAACCAAGTTTCATGCAACATGACTGCTTATAAGTGTCTCAATGAGCTTTCTACTTGTTTGACGAATTTATGAAACATCTAAAAACGCGTTTCTAGGACTCTAAACCAAGTTTCATGCAACATGAGTGCTTATAAGTGGCTCAATGAGCTTTGTACTAGTTTGACGAACTTATGAAACATCTAACAACGCGATTTCTAAGACTCTAAACCAAGTTTCATGAACCATGAATGCTTATAAGTGTCTCAATGAGCTTTGTACTAGTTTGGCGAACTTATGAAACATCTAATAACGCCTTTATAGGACTCTAAACCAAGTTTCATGCAACATGAGTGCTTATAAGTGTCTCAATAAGCTTTGTACTAGTTTGACGAACTTATGAAACATCTAATAACGCGTTTCTAGGACTCTAAACCAAGTTTCATGCAACATGAGGGCGTATAAGTGTCTCAATGAGCTTTGTACTAGTTTAACGAACTTATGAAACATCTAACAACGCGTTTCTAGGACTTTAAACCAAGTTTCATGCAACATGAGTGCTTTTAAGTGTCTCAATGAGGTTTGTACTAGTTTCACGAACTTATGAAACATCTAACAACGCGTTTCTAGGAGTTGTAACCAAGTTTCATGCAACATCGGTGCATATAAGTGTCTCAATGAGCTTTGTACAAGTTTGACGAACTTATGAAACATCTAACAACGCGTTTCTAGGACTCTAAACCAAGTTTCATGCAACATGAGTGCTTATAAGTGTCTCAATGAGCTTTGTACTAGTTTGACGAACTTATGAAACATCTAACAACGCGTTTCTAGGACTCTAAACCAAGTTTCATGCAACATGAGTGCTTATAATTGTCTCAATGAGCTTTGTACTAGTTTGACGAACTTATGAAACATCTAACAACGCGTTTCTAGGACTCTAAACCAAGTTTCATGCAACATGAGTTCTTATAAGTGTCTCAATGAGCTTTGTACTAGTTTGACAAACTTATGAAACATCTAACAACGCGTTTCTAGGACTTTAAACCAAGTTTCATGCAACATGAGTGTTTATAAGTGTCTCAATGAGCTTTGTACAAGTTTGACGAACTTATGAAACATCTATAAACGTGGTTGCTAGGACTCTAAACCAAGATTCATGCAACATGATTGCTTATAATTGTCTCAATGAGCTTTGTACTAGTTTGACGAACTTATGAAACATCTAACAACGCGTTTCTAGGAGTCTTAACCAAGTTTAATGCAACATCAGTGCATATAAGTGTCTCAATGAGCTTTGTACAAGTTTGACGAACTTATGAAACATCTAACAACGCGTTTCTAGGACTCGAAACTAAGTTTCATGCAACATGAGTGCTTATAAGTGTCTCAATGAGCTTTGTACTAGTTTGACGAAGTTATGAAACATCTAACAACGCGTTTCTAGGAGTCTTTAAAAAGTTGCATTCAACATGAGTGCATATAAGTGTCTCAATGAGTTTTGTACAAGTTTAACTAACTTATGAAACATCTAACAACGTGTTTCTAGGACTCTAAACCAAGTTTCATGCAACATGAGTGCTTATAAGTGTCTCAATGAGCTTTGTACTTGTTTGAAGAACTTATGAAACATCTAACAACGCGTTTCTAGGACTCTAAACCAAGTTTCATGCAACATGAGTGCTTATAAGTGGCTCAATGAGTTTTGTACTAGTTTGATGAACTTATGAAACATCTAACAACGCGGTTTCTAGGACTCTAAACCAAGTTTCATGCAACATGAGTGCTTATAAATGTCTCAATGAGCTTTGTACTAGTTTGACGAACTTATGAAACATCTAACAACGCGTTTCTAGGACTCTAAACCAAGTTTCATGCAACATGAGTGCTTATAGATGTCTTAATGAGCTTTGTACTAGTTTGACGAACTTATGAAACATCTAACAACGTGTTTCTATGAGTCTTAACAAAGTTGCATTCAACATGAGTGCATATAAGTGTCTCAATGAGCTTTGTACAAGTTTAACGAACTTATGAAACATCTAACAACACGTTTCTAGGACTCTAAACCAAGTTTCATGCAACATGTGTGCTTATAAGTGTCTCAATGAACTTTGTACTTGTTTGACGAACTTATGAAACATCTAACAAAGCGTTTCTAGGACTCTAAACCAAGTTTCATGCAACATGAGTGCTTATAAGTGGCTCAAGGAGCTTTGTACTAGTTTGACGAACTTATGAAACATATAACAACGCAATTTCTAGGACTCTAAAGCAAGTTTCATGCAACATGAGTGCTTATAAATGTTTCAACGAGCTTTGTACTAGTTTGACGAACTTATGAAAAATCTAACAACGCGTTTCTAGGACTGTAAACCAAGTTTCATGCAACATGAGTGCTTATAAGTGTCTCAATGAGCTTTGTACTAGTTTGATGAACTTATGAAACATCTAACAACGCGTTTCTAGGAATCTTAACCAAGTTTCATTCAACATGAGTGCATATAAGTGTCTCAATGAGCTTTGTACAAGTTTGACGAACTTATGAAACATCTAACAACGCGTTTCTAGGAGTCTAAACCAAGTTTCATGCAACATGAGTGCTTATAAGTGTCTCAATGAGCTTTGTACAAGTTTGACGAACTTATGAAACATCTAACAACACGTTTCTAGGACTCTAAACCAAGTTTCATGCAACATGAATAAGCCTTATAAGTGTCTCAATCAGCTTTGTACTTGTTTGACGAACTTATGAAACATCTAACAACGGGGTTTCTACGACTCTAAACCAAGTTTCATGCAACATGAGTGCATATAATTGTCTCAATGATCTTTGTACAAGTTTAAGGAACATATGAAACATCTAACAACTCGTTTCTAGGACTCTAAACCAATTTTGATGCAACATGAGTGCTTATAAGTGTCTCATTGAGCTTTGTACTAGTTTGACGAACTTATGAAACATCTAACAACGCGTTTCTAGGAGTCTAAACCAAGTTTCATGCAACATGAGTGCTTATAAGTGTCTCAATGAGCTTTGTACAAGTTTGACGAACTTATGAAACATCTAACAACACGTTTCTAGGACTCTAAACCAAGTTTCATGCAACATGAATAAGCCTTATAAGTGTCTCAATGAGCTTTGTACTTGTTTGACGAACTTATGAAACATCTAACAACGCGGTTTCTAGGACTCTAAACCAAGTTTCATGCAAAATGAATGCATATAATTGTCTCAATGATCTTTGTACAAGTTTAAGGAACATATGAAACATCTAACAACTCGTTTCTAGGACTCTAAACCAATTTTGATGCAACATGAGTGCTTATAAGTGTCTCAATGAGCTTTGTACTAGTTTGACGAACTTATGAAACATCTAACAACGCGTTTCTAGGACTCTAAACCAAGTTTCATGCAACATGAGTGGTTATAAGTGTCTCAATGAGCTTCGTACTAGTTTGACGAACTTATGAAACATCTAATAACGCGTTTCTAGGAGTCTTAACCAAGTTTCATGCAACATCAGTGCATATAAGTGTCTCAATGAGATTTGTACAAGTTTGACGAACTTATGAAACATCTAACAACACGTTTCTAGGACTCTAAACCAAGTTTCATGCAACATGAATAAGCCTTATAAGTGTCTCAATGAGCTTTGTACTTGTTTGACGAACTTATGAAACATCTAACAACGCGGTTTCTAGGAATCTAAACCAAGTTTCATGCAACATGAGTGCATATAATTGTCTCAATGATCTTTGTACAAGTTTAAGGAAACATATGAAACATCTAACAACTCGTTTCTAGGACTCTAAACCAAGTTTCATGCAACATGAGTGCTTATAAGTGTCTCAATGAGCTTTGTACTAGTTTGACGAACTTATGAAACATCTAACAACGCGTTTCTAGGACTCTAAAGCAAGTTTCATGCAACATGAGTGGTTATAAGTGTCTCCATGAGCTTTGTATAAGTTTGACGAACTTATGAAACATCTAACAACACGTTTCTAGGACTCTAAACCAATTTTCATGCAACATGAGTGGTTATAAGTGTCTCAATGAGCTTTGTACTAATTTGACGAACTTATGAAACATCTAACAACGCGTTTCTAGGAGTCTTAACAAAGTTGCATTCAACATGAGTGCATATAAGTGTCTCAATGAGTTTTGTACAAGTTTAATTAACTTATGAAACATCTAACAACGTGTTTCTAGGACTCAAAACCAAGTTTCATGCAACATGAGTGCATATAAGTGTCTCAATGAGTTTTGTACTTGTTTGACGAACTTATGAAACATCTAACAACGCGTTTCTAGGACTCTAAACCAAATTTCATGCAACATGAGTGCTTATAAGTGGCTCAATGAGCTTTGTACTACCTTGATGAACTTATGAACCATCTAACAAAGCGGTTTCTAGGACAGTAAATCAATTTTCATGCAAAATTAATGCTTATAAGTGTCTCAATGAGCTTTGTACTAGTTTGACGAACTTATGAAACATCTAACAACACGTTTATAGGACTCTAAACCAAGTTTCATGCAACATGAGTGCTTATAAGTGTCTCAATGAGCTTTGAACTAGTTTGACGAACTTATGAAACATCTAACAACGCGTTTCTAGGAGTCTTAACAAATTTTCATTCAACATGAGTGCATATAAGTGTCTCAATGAGCTTTGTACAAGTTTAACAAACTTATGAAACATCTAACAACGCGTTTCTAGGACTCGAAACCAAGTTTCATGCAACATGAGTGCTTATTAGTGTCTCAATGAGCTTTGTACTTGTTTGACGAACTTAAGAAATATCTAACAACGCGTTTCTAGGAATCTAAACCAAGTTTCATGCAACATGAGTGCTTATAAGTGGCTCAATGAGCTTTGTACTAGTTTGACGAACTTATGAAACATCTAACAACGCGGTTTCTAGGACTCTAAAACAAATTTCATGTAACATGAGTGCTTATAAATGTTTCAATGAGCTTTGTACTAGTTTGACGAACTTATGAAAAATCTAACAACGTGTTTCTAGGACACTAAACCAAGTTTTATGCAACATGAATGCTTATAAGTGTCTCAATGAGCTTTGTACTAGTTTGACGAACTTATGAAACAACTAGCGTTTCTAGGAGTCTTAACCAAGTTTCATTCAACATGAGTGCATATAAGTGTCTCAATGAGCTTTGTACAAGTTTTACGAACTTATGAAACATCTAACAACGCGTTTCTAGGTCTCTAAACCATGTTTCATGCAACATGACTACTTATAAGTGTTTCAATGAGCTTTGTACTTGTTTGACGAACTTATGAAACATCTAACAACGCGTTTCTAGGACTCTAAACCAAGTTTCATGCAACATGAGTGCTTATAATTGGCTCAATGAGCTTTGTACAAGTTTGTCGAACTTATGAAACATCTAACAACGCGATTTCTAAGACTCTAAACCAAGTTTCGTGAACCATGAGTGCTTATAAGTGTCTCAATGAGCTTTGTACTAGTTTGGCGAATTTATGAAACATCTAATAAATCCTTTCTAGGACTCTAAACTAAGTTTCATGCAACTTGAGTGCTTATAAGTGTCTCAATTAGCTTTGTACAAGTTTGACGAACTTATGAAACATCTAACAACGTGGGTGCTGGGACTCTAAACCAAGTTTCATGCAACATGAGTGCTTATAAGTGTCTCAATGAGATTTGTACAAGTTTGACGAACTTATGAAACATCTAACAACGTGGTTTCTAGGACTCTAAACCATGTTTCATGCAACATGAGTGCTTATAAGTGTCTCAATGAGCTTTGTACAAGTTTGACGAACTTATGAAACAACTAACAACACCTTTCTAGGACTCTATACCAAGTTTCATGCTACATGATTGCTTATAAGTTCCTCAATGAGCTTTGTACAAGTTTGACGAACTTATGAAACATCTAACAACGCATTTCTAGGACTCTAAACCAAGTTTCATGCAACATGAGTACTTATAAGTGTCTCAATGAGCTTTGTAGTTTTTTGACGAACTTATGAAACATCTAACAACGCATTTCTAGGACTCTAAACCAAGTTTCATGCAACATGAGTGCTGATATGTGTCTCAATGAGCTTTGTACAAGTTTGACGAACTTATGAAACATCTAACAACGTGGTTGCTAGGACTCTAAACCAAGTTTCATGCAACATGAGTGCTTATAAGTGTCTCAATGAGCTTTGTACTAGTTTGACGAACTTATGAAACATCTAACAACGCGTTTCTAGGACTCTAAACCAAGTTTCATGCAACATGAGTGCTTATAAGTGTCTTAATGAGCTTTGTACTAGTTTGACGAACTTATGAAACATCTAACAACGCGTTTCTAGGAGTCTTAACAAAGTTTCATTCAACATGAGTGCATATAAGTGTCTCAATGAGCTTTGTACAAGTTTAACGAACTTATGAAACATCTAACAACGCGTTTCTAGGACTCTAAACCAAGTGTCATGCAACATAACCGCTTATAACTGTCTCAATGAGCTTTGTACAAGTTTGACGAACTTATGAAACATCTAACAATGCGTTTCTAGGACTCTAAACCAAGTTTCATGCAACATGAGTGCTTGTAAGTGTCTCAATGAGCTTTGTACTTGTTTGACGAACTTATGAAATATCTAACAACGCGTTTCTAGGACTCTAAATAAAGTTTCATGCAACATGAGTGCTTATAAGTGGCTCAATGAGCTTTGTACTAGTTTGACGAACTTATGAAACATCTAACAACGCGGTTTCTAGGACTCTAAAACAAGTTTGATGTAACATGAGTGCTTATAAATGTCTCAATGAGCTTTGTACTAGTTTGACAAACTTATGAAAAATCTAACAACGCGTTTCTAGGACTCTAAACCAAGTTTCATGCAACATGAATGCTTATAAGTGTCTCAATAAGCTTTGTACTAGTTTGATGAACTTATGAAACATCTAACAACGGTTTTCTAGGAGTCTTAACCAAGTTTCATTCAACATGAGTGCATATAAGTGTCTCAATGAGCTTTGTACAAGTTTGACGAACTTATGAAGCATCTAACAACGCGTTTCTAGGACTCTAAACCATGTTTCATGCAACATGACTGCTTATAAGTGTCTCAATGATATTTGTACTTGTTTGATGAACTTTTGAAACAACTAACAACGCGTTTCTAGGACTAAACAAGTTTTATGCAACATGAGTGCTTATAAGTGGCTCAATGAGCTTTGTCCTAGTTTGTCGAACTTATGAAACATCTAACAACGCGATTTCTAAGACTCTAAACCAAGTTTCGTGAACCATGAGTGCTTATAAGTGTCTCAATGAGCTTTGTACTTGTTTGACGAACTTATGAAACATCTAATAACGCGTTTCTAGGACTCTAAACCAAGTTTCATGCAATATGAGTGCTTATAAGTGGCTCAATGAGCTTTGTACTAGTTTGACGAACTTATGAAACATATAACAACGCGGTTTCTAGGACTCTAAACCATGTTTCATGCAACATGACTGCTTATAAGTGTCTCAATGATATTTGTACTTGTTTGATGAACTTATGAAACAACTAACAACGCGTTTCTAGGACTCTAAAACAAGTTTCATGTAACATGAGTTCTTATAAATGTTTCAATGAGCTTTGTACTAGTTTGACGAACTTATGAAAAATCTAACAACATGTTTCTAGGACTCTAAACCAAGTTTTATGCAACATGAATGCTTATAAGTGTCTCAATGAGCTTTGTACTAGTTTGACGAACTTATGAAACAACTAGCGTTTCTAGGAGTCTTAACCAAGTTTCATTCAACATGAGTGCATATAAGTGTCTCAATGAGCTTTGTACAAGTTTTACGAACTTATGAAACATCTAACAACACGTTTCTAGGTCTCTAAACCATGTTTCATGCACCATGACTACTTATAAGTGTTTCAATGAGCTTTGTACTTGTTTGAAACATGGTTATAAGTGTCTCAATGAGCTTTGTACTAGTTTGACGAGCTTATGAAACATCTAACACCGTGTTTCTAGGAGTCTTAACAAAGTTGCATTCAACATGAGTGCATATAAGTGTCTCAATGAGTTTTGTACAAGTTTAACGAACTTATGAAACATCTAACAACTTGTTTCTAGGACTCTAAACCAAGTTTCATGCAACATGAGTGCTTATAAGTATCTCAATGAGCTTTGTACAAGTTTGACGAACTTATGAAACATCTAAAAACGT
Organism: Cochlearia excelsa; assembly: GCA_963556525.1. NCBI lineage: Eukaryota > Viridiplantae > Streptophyta > Magnoliopsida > Brassicales > Brassicaceae > Cochlearia > Cochlearia excelsa. Next base: position 209,385 of record CAUVZT010000050.1, read on the forward strand.
GGTTGCTAGGACTCTAAACCAAGTTTCATGCAACATGAGTTCTTATAATTGTCTCAATGAGCTTTGTACTAGTTTGACGAAGTTATGAAACATCTAATAACGCGTTTCTGGGACTCTAAACCAAGTTTCATGCAATAAGAGTTCTTATTAGTGTCTCAATGAGCTTTGTACTCGTTTGACGAACTTATGAAACATCTAACAACGCGTTTCTAGGAGTCTTAACAAAGTTGCATTTAACATGAGTGCATATAAGGGTCTCAATGAGTTTTGTACAAGTTTAACGAACTTATGAAACATCTAACAACGTGTTTCTAGGACTCTAAACCAAGTTTCATGCAACATGAGTTCTTATAAGTGTCTCAATGAGCTTTGTACTAGATTGACGAAGTTATGAAACATCTAACAACGCGTTTCTAGGACTCTAAACCAAGTTTCATGCAAAATGAGTGCTTATAAGTGGCTCAATGAGCTTTGTACTAGTTTGATGAACTTATGAAACATCTACCAACGCGGTTTCTAGGATTCTAAACCAAGTTTCATGCAACATGAATTCTTAAAAGTGTCTCAATGAGCTTTGTACTAGTTTGACGAACTTATGAAACATATAACAACGCGTTTCTAAGACTCTGAACCAAGTTTCATGCAACATGAGTGCTTATAAGTGTCTCAATGAGCTTTGTACAAGTTTGACGAACTTATGAAACATCTAAAAACGTGGTTGCTAGGACTCTAAACCAAGTTTCATGCAACATGAGTGCTTATAATTGTCTCAATGAGCTTTGTACTAGTTTGACGAACTTATGAAACATCTAACAACGCGTTTCTTGGAGTATTAACCAAGTTTTATGCAACAGCAGTGCATATAAGTGTCTCAATGAGCTTTGTACTAGTTTGGCGAACTTATGAAACATCTAACAACGCGTTTCTAGGACTCAAAACCAAGTTTCATGCAACATGAGTGCTTATAAGTGGTTCAATGAGCTTTGTACTAGTTTGATGAACTTATGAAACATCTAACAACGCGGTTTCTAGGACTCTAAACCAAGTTTCATGCAACATTAGTGCTTATAAGTGTCTCAATGAGCTTTGTACTAGTTTGACGAACTTATGAAACATATAACAACGCGTTTCTAGGACTCTAAACCAAGTTTCATGCAACATGAATGTTTATAAGTGTCTCAATGAGCTTTGTACAAGTTTGACGAACTTATGAAACATCTAAAACCGTGGTTTCTAGGACTCTAAACCAAGTTTCATGCAACATGAGTGCTTATAATTGTCTCAATGAGATTTGTACTAGTTTGACGAACTTATGAAACATCTAACAACGCGTTTCTTGGAGTATTAACCAAGTTTTATGCAACAGCAGTGCATATAAGTGTCTCAACGAGCTTTGTACAGGGTTTGACGAACTTATGAAACATCTAACAACGCGTTTGTAGGACTCTAAACCAAGTTTCATGCAATAAGAGTTCTTATAAGTGTCTCAATGAGATTTGTACTAGTTTGACGAACTTATGAAACATCTAACACCGTGTTTCTAGGAGTCTTAACAAAGTTGCATTCAACATGAGTGCATATAAGTGTCTCAATGAGTTTTGTACAAGTTTAACGTACTTATGAAACATCTAACAACGTGTTTCTAGGACTCTAAACCAAGTTTCATGCAACATGAGTTCTTATAAGTGTCTCAATGAGCTTTTTACTTGTTGACGAACTTATGAAACATCTAACAACGCATTTCTAGGAATCTAAACCAAGTTTGATGCAAAATGAATGCTTATAAGTGGCTCAATGAGCTTTGTACTAGTTTGACGAAGTTATGAAACATCTAACAACGCGTTTCTAGGACTCTAAACCAAGTTTCATGCAATAAGAGTTCTTATAAGTGTCTCAATGAGCTTTGTACTAGTTTGACGAACTTATGAAACATCTAACAACGCGTTTCTAGGACTCTAAACCAAGTTTCATGCAACATGAGTTCTTATAAGTATCTCAATGAGCTTTGTACTAGTTTGACGAACTTATGAAACATCTAACAACGCGTTTCTAGGACTCTAAACCAAGTTTCATGCAACATGAGTGCTTATAAGTGGCTCAATGAACTTTGTACTAGTTTGATGAACTTATGAAACATCTAACAACGCGCGGTTTCTAGGACTCTAAACCAAGTTTCATGCTACATTAGTGCTTATAAGTGTCTCAATGAGCTTTGTACTAGTTTGACGAACTTATGAAACATATAACAACGCGTTTCTAGGACTCTAAACCAATTTTCATGCAACATGACTGTTTATAAGTGTCTCAATGAGCTTTGTACAAGTTTGACGAATTTATGAAACATCTAAAAACGTGGTTGCTAGGACTCTAAACCAAGTTTCATGCAACATGAGTGCTTATAATTGTCTCAATGAGCTTTGTACTAGTTTGACGAACTTATGAAACATCTAACAACGCGTTTCTTGGAGTATTAACCAAGTTTTATGCAACAACAATGCATATAAGTGTCTCAATGAGCTTTGTACAGGTTTGACGAACTTATGAAACATCTAACAACGCGTTTGTAGGACTCTAAACCAAGTTTCATGCAATAAGTGTTCTTATAAGTGTCTCAATGAGCTTTGTACTAGTTTGACGAGCTTATGAAACATCCAACACCGTGTTTCTAGGAGTCTTAACAAAGTTGCATTCAACATGAGTGCATATAAGTGTCTCAATGAGTTTTGTACAAGTTTAACGAACTTATGAAACATCTAACAACTTGTTTCTAGGACTCTAAACCAAGTTTCATGCAACATGAGTTCTTATAAGTGTCTCAATGAGCTTTTTACTTGTTTGACGAACTTATGAAACATCTAACAACGCGTTTCTAGGAATCTAAACCAAGTTTGATGCAAAATGAGTGCTTATAAGTGGCTCATGAGCTTTGTACTAGTTTGACGAAGTTATGAAACATCTAACAACGCGTTTCTGGGACTCTTAACCAAGTTTCATGCAATAAGAGTTCTTATAAGTGTCTCAATGAGCTTTGTACTAGTTTGACGAACTTATGAAACATCTAACAACGCGTTTCTAGGAGTCTTAACTGAGTTGCATTCAACATGAGTGCATATAAGGGTCTCAATGAGTTTTGTACAAGTTTAACGAACTTATGAAACATCTAACAACGTGTTTCTAGGACTCTAAACCAAGTTTCATGCAACATGAGTTCTTATAAGTGTCTCAATGAGCTTTGTACTAGATTGACGAAGTTATGAAACATCTAACAACGCGTTTCTAGGACTCTAAACCAAGTTTCATGAAAAATGAGTGCTTATAAGTGGCTCAATGAGCTTTGTACTAGTTTGATGAACTTATGAAACATCTAACAACGCGGTTTCTAGGATTCTAAACCAAGTTTCATGCAACATGAGTGCTTAAAAGTGTCTCAATGAGCTTTGTACTAGTTTGACGAACTTATGAAACATATAACAACGCGTTTCTAAGACTCTGAACCAAGTTTCATGCAACATGAGTGCTTATAAGTGTCTCAATGAGCTTTGTACAAGTTTGACGAACTTATGAAACATATAACAACGCGTTTCTAAGACTCTGAACCAAGTTTCATGCAACATGAGTGCTTATAAGTGTCTCAATGAGCTTTGTACAAGTTTGACGAACTTATGAAACATCTAAAAACGTGGTTGCTAGGACTCTAAACCAAGTTTCATGCAACATGAGTGCTTATAATTGTCTCAATGAGCTTTGTACTAGTTTGACGAACTTATGAAACATCTAACAACGCGTTTCTTGGAGTATTAACCAAGTTTTATGCAACAGAAGTGCATATAAATGTCTCAATGAGCTTTGTACAGGTTTGGCGAACTTATGAAACATCTAACAACGCGTTTCTAGGACTCGAAACCAAGTTTCATGCAATAAGAGTTCTTATAAGTGTCTCAATGAGCTTTGTACTAGATTGACGAACTTATGAAACATCTAACAACGCGGTTTCTAGGACTCTAAACCAAGTTTCATGCAACATTAGTGCTTATAAGTGTCTCAATGAGCTTTTGTACTAGTTTGACGAACTTATGAAACATATAACAACGCGTTTCTAGGACTCTAAACCAAGTTTCATGCAACATGAGTGTTTATAAGTGTCTCAATGAGCTTTGTACAAGTTTGACGAACTTATGAAACATCTAAAACCGCGGTTTCTAGGACTCTAAACCAAGTTTCATGCAACATGAGTGCTTATAATTGTCTCAATGAGATTTGTACTAGTTTGACGAACTTATGAAACATCTAACAACGCGTTTCTTGGAGTATTAACCAAGTTTTATGCAACAGCAGTGCATATAAGTGTCTCAACGAGCTTTGTACAGGTTTGACGAACTTATGAAACATCTAACAACGCGTTTGTAGGACTCTAAACCAAGTTTCATGCAATAAGAGTTCTTATAAGTGTCTCAATGAGATTTGTACTAGTTTGACGAACTTATGAAACATCTAACACCGTGTTTCTAGGAGTCTTAACAAAGTTGCATTCAACATGAGTTCATATAAGTGTCTCAATGAGTTTTTTACTTGTTTGAGGTACTTATGAAACATCTAACAACGTGTTTCTAGGACTCTAAACCAAGTTTCATGTAACATGAGTTCTTATAAGTGTCTCAATGAGCTTTTTACTTGTTGACGAAGTTATGAAACATCTAACGACGCGTTTCTAGGACTCTAAACGAAGTTTCATTCAACATGAGTGCTTATAAGTGGCTCAATGAGCTTTGTACTAGTTTGACGAAGTTATGAAACATCTAACAACGCGTTTCTAGGACTCTAAACCAAGTTTCATGCAATATGAGTTCTTATAAGTGTCTCAATGAGCTTTGTACTAGTTTGACGAACTTCTGAACATCTAACAACGCGTTTCTAGGAGTCTTAACCAAGTTTCATTCAACATGAGTTCTTAAAAGTGTCTCAATGAGCTTTGTACAAGTTTGACGAACTTATGAAACATCTAACAACGCGTTTCTAGGACTCTAAACCAAGTTTCATGCAACATGAGTGCTTATAAGTGGCTCAATGAACTTTGTACTAGTTTGATGAACTTATGAAACATCTAACAACGCGGTTTCTAGGACTCTAAATCAAGTTTAATGCTACATTAGTGCTTATAAGTGTCTCAATGAGCTTTGTACTAGTTTGACGATCTTATGAATCATCTTACAACGCGTTTCTAGGACTCTAAACCAATTTTCATGCAACATGAGTGTTTATAAGTGTCTCAATGAGTTTTGTACTAGTTTGACGAACTTATGAAACATCTAACAACGTGTTTGCTAGGACTCTAAACCAAGTTTCATGCAACATGAGTGCTTATAATTGTCTCAATGAGCTTTGTACTAGTTTGACGAACTTATGAAACATCTAACAACGCGTTTCTTGGAGTCTTAACCAAGTTTTATTCGACATGAGTGCATATAAGTGTCTCAATGAGCTTTGTACAGGTTTGACGAACTTATGAAACATCTAACAACGCGTTTGTAGGACTCTAAACCAAGTTTCATGCAATATGAGTTCTTATAAGTGTCTCAATGAGCTTTGTACTTGTTTGAGCTTATGAAACATCTAACACCGTGTTTCTAGGAGTCTTAACAAAGTTTCATTCAACATGAGTGCTTATAAGTGTCTCAATGAGTTTTGTACTAGTTTGACGAACTTATGAAACATCTAACAACTTGTTTCTAGGACTCTAAACCAAGTTTCATGCAATATGAGTTCTTATAAGTGTCTCAATGAGCTTTTTACTTGTTTGACGAACTTATGAAACATCTAACAACGCGTTTCTAGGAGTCTTAACCAAGTTTGATTCAACATGAGTGCTTATAAGTTTCTCATGAGTTTTGTACTAGTTTGATGAAGTTATGAAACATCTAACAACGTGTTTCTAGGACTCTTAACCAAGTTTCATGCAATATGAGTTCTTATAAGTGTCTCAATGAGCTTTGTACTATTTTGACGAACTTATGAAACATCTAACAACGTGTTTCTAGGAGTCTTAACTGAGTTGCATTCAACATGAGTGCATATAAGTGTCTCAATGAGTTTTGTACAATTTTAACGAACTTATGAAACATCTAACAACGTGTTTCTAGGACTCTAAACCAAGTTTTATGCAACATGAGTTCTTATAATTGTCTCAATGAGCTTTGTACTTGTTTGACGAAGTTATGAAACATCTAACAACGCGTTTCTAGGACTCTAAACCAAGTTTCATGCAACATGAGTGCTTATAAGTGGCTCAATGAGCTTTGTACTAGTTTGATGAACTTATGAAACATCTAACAACGCGTTTCTAGGACTCTAAACCAAGTTTCATGCAACATTAGTGCTTATAAGTGTTTCAATGAGCTTTGTACTAGTTTGACGAACTTATGAAACATTCTAACAACGCGTTTCTAGGACTCTAAACCAAGTTTCATGCAACATGAGTGTTTATAAGTGTCTCAATGAGCTTTGTACTAGTTTGACGAACTTATGAAACATCTAACAACGTGGTTTCTAGGAGTCTTAACCAAGTTTCATTCAACATGAGTGCTTATAATTGTCTCAATGAGCTTTGTACTAGTTTGACGAACTTATGAAACATCTAACAACGCGTTTCTTGGAGTCTTAACTAAGTTTTATGCAACATGATTGCTTATAAGTGTCTCAATGAGCTTTGTACTTGTTTGACGAACTTTTGAAACATCTAACAACGCGTTTGTAGGACTCTAAACCAAGTTTCATGCAATATGAGTTCTTATAAGTGTCTCAATGAGCTTTGTACTAGTTTGACGAGCTTATGAAACATCTAACACCGTGTTTCTAGGAGTCTTAACCAAGTTTCATTCAACATGAGTGCTTATAAGTGTCTCAATGAGTTTTGTACTAGTTTGGCGAACTTATGAAACATCTAATAACTTGTTTCTAGGACTCTAAACCAAGTTTCTTGCAACATGAGTTCTTATAAGTGTCTCAATGAGCTTTTTACTTGTTTGACGAACTTATGAAACATCTAACAACTCGTTTGTAGGACTCTAAACCAAGTTTGATGCAACATGAGTGCTTATAAGTGTCTCAATGAGCTTTGTACTAGTTTGATGAAGTTATGAAACATCTAACAACGCGTTTCTAGGACTTTAAACCAAGTTTCATGCAATATGAGTTCTTATTAGTGTCTCAATGAGCTTTGTACTAGTTTGACGAACTTATGAAACATCTAACAACGCGTTTTTAGGAGTCTTAACTAAGTTTCATTCAACATGAGTGCTTTTAAGTGTCTCAATGAGTTTTGTACTTGTTTGACGAACTTATGAAACATCTAACAACGTGTTTCTAGGACTCTAAACCAATTTTCATGCAACATGAGTTCTTATAAGTGTCTCAATGAGCTTTGTACTAGTTTGACGAAGTTATGAAACATCTAACAACGCGTTTCTAGGACTCTAAACCAAGTTTCATGCAACATGAGTGCTTATAAGTGTCTCAATGAGCTTTGTACTTGTTTGATGAACTTATGAAACATCTACCAACGCGGTTTCTAGGATTCTAAACCAAGTTTCATGCAACATGAGTGCTTATAAGTGTCTCAATGAGCTTTGTACTAGTTTGACGAACTTATGAAACATCTAACAACGCGTTTCTAGGAGTCTTAACCAAGTTTCATTCAACATGAGTGCTTATAAGTTTCTCAATGAGTTTTGTACAAGTTTTACGAACTTATGAAACATCTAACAACGTGTTTGCTAGGACTCTAAACCAATTTTCATGCAACATGAGTGGTTATAATTGTCTCAATGAGCTTTGTACTTGTTTGACGAACTTATGAAACATCTAACAACGCGTTTCTTGGAGTCTTAACCAAGTTTTATGCAACAGCAGTGCTTATAAGTGTCTCAATGAGCTTTGTACTAGTTTGGCGAACTTATGAAACATCTAACAACGCGTTTCTAGGACTCTAAACCAAGTTTCATGCAACATGAGTGCTTATAAGTGGTTCAATGAGCTTTGTACTAGTTTGATGAACTTATGAAACATCTAACAACGCGGTTTCTAGGACTCTAAACCAAGTTTCATGCAACATTAGTGCTTATAAGTGTCTCAATGAGCTTTGTACTAGTTTGACGAACTTATGAAACATCTAACAACGCGTTTCTAGGAGTGTTAACCAAGTTTCATTCAACATGAGTGTTTATAAGTGTCTCAATGAGCTTTTTACAAGTTTGACGAACTTATGAAACATCTAAAATCGTGGTTTCTAGGACTCTAAACCAAGTTTCATGCAACATGAGTGCTTATAATTGTCTCAATGAGCTTTGTACTTGTTTGACGAACTTATGAAACATCTAACAACGCGTTTCTTGGAGTCTTAACCAAGTTTTATGCAACAGCAGTGCTTATAAGTGTCTCAATGAGCTTTGTACTTGTTTGACGAACTTATGAAACATCTAACAACGCGTTTGTAGGACTCTAAACCAAGTTTCATGCAATATGAGTTCTTATAAGTGTCTCAATGAGATTTGTACTAGTTTGACGAACTTGTGAAACATCTAACACCGTGTTTCTAGGAGTCTTAACCAAGTTTCATTCAACATGAGTGCTTATAAGTGTCTCAATGAGTTTTGTACTAGTTTGAGGTACTTATGAAACATCTAACAACGTGTTTCTAGGACTCTAAACCAAGTTTCATGCAACATGAGTTCTTATAAGTGTCTCAATGAGCTTTTTACTTGTTGACGAACTTATGAAACATCTAACAACGCGTTTCTAGGAGTGTTAACCAAGTTTGATTCAACATGAGTGCTTATAAGTGTCTCAATGAGCTTTTTACTAGTTTGACGAACTTATGAAACATCTAACAACGCGTTTCTAGGACTCTAAACCAAGTTTCATGCAATATGAGTTCTTATAAGTGTCTCAATGAGCTTTGTACTTGTTTGACGAACTTATGAAACATCTAACAACGCGTTTCTAGGACTCTAAATCAAGTTTCATGCAACATGAGTTCTTATAAGTGGCTCAATGAGCTTTGTACTAGTTTGACGAACTTATGAAACATCTAACAACGCGTTTCTAGGACTCTAAACCAAGTTTCATGCAACATGAGTGCTTATAAGTGTTTCAATGAGCTTTGTACTAGTTTGATGAACTTATGAAACATCTAACAACGCGGTTTCTAGGACTCTAAACCAAGTTTCATGCTACATTAGTGCTTATAAGTGTCTCAATGAGCTTTGTACTAGTTTGACGAACTTATGAAACATCTAACAACGCGTTTCTAGGAGTCTTAACCAATTTTCATTCAACATGAGTGTTTATAAGTGTTTCAATGAGCTTTGTACAAGTTTGACGAACTTATGAAACATCTAACAACGTGGTTGCTAGGACTCTAAACCAAGTTTCATGCAACATGAGTGTTTATAATTGTCTCAATGAGCTTTGTACTAGTTTGACGAACTTATGAAACATCTAACAACGCGTTTCTTGGAGTCTTAACCAAGTTTTATTCTACAGCATTGCTTATAAGTGTCTCAATGAGCTTTGTACAGGTTTGACGAACTTATGAAACATCTAACAACGCGTTTGTAGGACTCTAAACCAAGTTTCATGCAATATGAGTTCTTATAATTGTCTCAATGAGCTTTGTACTAGTTTGACGAGCTTATGAAACATCTAACACCGTGTTTCTAGGAGTCTTAACCAAGTTTCATTCAACATGAGTTCTTATTAGTGTCTCAATGAGTTTTGTACTAGTTTGACGAACTTATGAAACATCTAACAACTTGTTTCTAGGACTCTAAACTAAGTTTCATGCAACATGAGTTCTTATAAGTGTCTCAATGAGCTTTGTACTTGTTTGACGAACTTATGAAACATCTAACAACGCGTTTCTAGGACTCTAAACCAAGTTTCATGCAACATGTGTGTTTATAATTGTCTCAATGAGCTTTGTACAAGTTAGAGGAACTTATGAAACATCTAAAACCGTGGTTGCTAGGAGTCTAAACTAAGTTTCATGCAACATGAGTGCTTATGATTGTCTCAATGAGCTTTGTACTAGTTTGACGAACTTATGAAACATGTAACAACGCGTTTCTTGGAGTCTTAACCAAGTTTTATGCAACAACGGTGCTTATAAGTGTCTCAATGAGCTTTGTACAGGTTTGACGAACTTATGAAACATCTAATAACGCGTTTGTAGGACTCTAAACCAAGTTTCATGCAATATGAGTTCTTATAATTGTCTCAATGAGCTTTGTACTAGTTTGACGAAGTTATGAAACATCTAACAACGCGTTTCTAGGAGTCTTAACCAAGTTTCATTCAACATGAGTGCTTATAAGTGTCTCAATGAGCTTTGTACAAGTTTGACGAACTTATGAAACCTCTAACAACGTGTTTGCTAGGACTCTAAACCAAGTTTCATGCAACATGAGTGCTTATAAGTGTCTCAATGAGCTTTGTACTAGTTTGACGAACTTATGAAACATCCAACAACGCGTTTCTAGGAGTCTTAACCAAGTTTCATTCAACATGCGTGCATATAAGTGTCTCAATGAGCTTTGTACAAGTATGACAAACTTATGAAACATCTAACAACGCGTTTCTAGGACTCTAAACCAAGTTTCATGCAACATGAGTGCTTATAAGTGTCTCAATGAGCTTTGTACTAGTTTGACGAACTTATGAAACATCTAACAACGCGTTTCTAGGACTCTAAACCAAGTTTCATGCAACATGAGTGCTTATAAGTGTCTCAATGAGCTTTGTACTAGTTTGGCGAACTTATGAAACATCTAATAACGCGGTTTCTAGGACTCTAAACCAAGTTTCATGCAACATGAGTGCTTATAAGTGTCTCAATGAGCTTTGTACTAGTTTGACGAACTTATGAAACATCTAATAACGCGTTTCTAGGACTCTAAACCAAGTTTCATGCAACATGAGTGCTTATAAGTGTCTCAATGAGCTTTGTACTAGTTTGGCGAATTTATGAAACATCTAATAACGCCTTTCTAGGACTCTAAACCAAGTTTCATGCAACATGAGTGCTTATAAGTGTCTCAATGAGCTTTTTACTAGTTTGACGAACTTATGAAACATCTAACAACTCGTTTCTAGGAGTCTTAACCAAGTTTCATTCAGCATGAGTGCTTATAAGTGTTTCAATGAGCTTTGTACTAGTTTGATGAACTTATGAAAGATCTAACAACGTGTTTCTAGGAATTTCAACCAAGTTTCATGCAACATGATTGCTTATAAGTGTCTCAATGAGCTTTGTACTAGTTTGATGAACTTATGAAACATCTAACAACGTGGTTGCTAGGACTCTAAACCAAGTTTCATGCAACATGTGTGCTTATAAGTGTCTTAATGAGCTTTGTACTAGTTTGACGAACTTATGAAACATCTAACAACGCGTTTCTAGGACTCTAAACCAAGTTTCATGCTACATGATTGCTTATAAGTTCCTTAATGAGCTTTGTACTAGTTTGACGAACTTATGAAACATCTAACAACGCGTTTCTATGACTCTAAACTGAGTTTCATGCAACATGAGTGCTTATAAGTGTCTCAATGAGCTTTTTACTTTTTTGACGAAGTTATGAAACATCTAACAACGCGTTTCTAGGACTCTAAACCAAGTTTCATGCAACATGAATGCTTGGCTCAATGAGCTTTGTACTAGTTTGACGAACTTATGAAACATCTAACAACGCGTTTGTAGGAGTCTTAACCTAGTTTCATTCAACATGAGTGCATATAAGTGTCTCAATGAGCTTTACACTAGTTTGACGAACTTATGAAAAATATAATAACGCGTTTCTAGGACTCTAAACCAAGTTTCATGCAACATGAGTTCTTATAAGTGTCTCAATGAGCTTTGTACTAGTTTGACGAACTTATGAAACATCTAACAACGCGTTTCTAGGAGTCTTAACCAAGTTTCATTCCACATGAGTGCTTATAAGTTTCTCAATGAGCTTTGTACAAGTTTGACGAACTTATGAAACATCTAACAACTCGTTTGTAGGTCTCTAAACCAAGTTTCATGCAACATGAGTGCTTATAAGTTTTTCAATGAGCTTTGTACTAGTTTGATGAACTTATGAAATATCTAACAACGTGTTTCTAGGACTCTAAACCAAGTTTCATGCAACATGAGTGTTTATAAGTGTCTCAATGAGTTTTGTACTAGTTTGATGAATTTATGAAACATCTAACAACGCGGTTTCTAGGACTCTAAACCAAGTTTCATGCAACATTAGTGCTTATAAGTGTCTCAATGAGCTTTGTACTAGTTTGGAGAACTTATGAAACATCTAACAACGCGTTTCTAGGACTCTAAACCAAGTTTCATGCAACATGAGTGCTTATAAGTGTCTCAATGAGCTTTGTACTAGTTTGACGAACTTATGAAACATCTAAAAACGTGGTTGCTAGGACTCTAAACCAAGTTTCATGGAACATGAGTTCTTATAATTGTCTCAATGAGCTTTGTACTAGTTTGATGAACTTATGAAACATCTAACAACGCGTTTCTTGGAGTCTTAACCAAGTTTCATGCAGTAAGAGTTCTTATAAGTGTCTCAATGAGTTTTGTACAGGGTTTGACGAACTTATGAAACATCTAACAACGCGTTTGTAGGAGTCTTAACCAAGTTTCATTCAATATGAGTTCTTATAAGTTTCTCAATGAGTTTTGTACTAGTTTGATGAACTTATGAAACATCTAACAACGTGTTTCTAGGAGTCTTAACCAAGTTTCATTCAACATGAGTGCTTATAAGTGTCTCAATGAGTTTTGTACAATTTTGACGAACTTATGAAACATCTAACAACGTGTTTCTAGGACTCTAAACCAAGTTTCATGCAACATGAGTTCTTATAAGTGTCTCAATGAGCTTTTTACTTGTTTGACGAACTTATGAAACATCTAACAACGCGTTTCTAGGACTCTAAACCAAGTTTCATGCAATAAGAGTTCTTATAAGTGTCTCAATGAGCTTTGTACTAGTTTCACGAACTTATGAAACATCTAACAACGCGTTTCTACGAGTCTTAACAAAGTTGCATTCAACATGAGTGCATATAAGTGTCTCGATGAGTTTTGTACAAGTTTAACGAACTTATGAAACATCTAACAATGTGTTTCTAGGACTCTAAACCAAGTTTCATGCAACATGAGTTCTTATAAGTGTCTCAATGATCTTTTTACTTATTTGACGAACTTATGAAACATCTAACAACGCGTTTCTAGGACTCTAAACCAATTTTCATGCAAAATGAGTGCTTATAAGTGTCTCAATGAGCTTTGTACTAGTTTGACGAAGTTATGAAACATCTAACAACGCTTTTGTAGGACTCTAAACCAAGTTTCATGCAAAATGAGTGCTTATAAGTGGCTCAATGAGCTTTGTACTAGTTTGATGAACTTATGAAACATCTAACAACGCGGTTTCTAAGACTCTAAACCAAGTTTCATGCAACATGAGTGCTTATAAGTGTCTGAATGAGCTTTGTACTAGTTTGACGAACTTATGAAACATATAACAACGCGTTTCTAGGACTCTAAACCAAGTTTCATGCAACATGAGTGCTTATAAGTGGCTCAATGAGCTTTGTACTAGTTTGACGAACTTATGAAACATCTAACAACGTGGTTTCTAGGACTCTAAACCAAGTTTCATGCAACATGAGTTCTTATAATTGTCTCAATGAGCTTTGTACTAGTTTGGCGAACTTATGAAACATCTAATAACGCGTTTCTTGGAGTCTTAACCAAGTTTTATGCAACGAAGTGCTTATAAGTGTCTCAATGAGCTTTGTATAAGTTTGACGAACTTATGAAACATCTAACAACTCGTTTGTAGGACTCTAAACCAAGTTTCATGCAACATGAGTGCTTATAAGTGTCTCAATGAGCTTTGTACTAGTTTGATGAACTTATGAAACATCTAAAAACGCGTTTCTAGGAATTTAAACCAAGTTTCATGCAACATGAGTGCTTATAAGTGTCTCAATGAGCTTTGTACAAGTTTGACGAACTTATGAAACAACTAACAACGCCTTTTTAGGACTCTAAACTAAGTTTCATGCAACATGAGTGCTTTTAAGTGTCTCAATGAGCTTTGTACTTGCTTGACGAACTTATGAAACATCCAACAACGCGGTTTCTAGGAATCTAAACCAATTTTCATGCAACATGAGTGCATATAAGTATCTCAATGAGCTTTGTACAAGTTTGACAAACTTATGAAACATCTAACAACACGTTTCTAGGACTCTAAACCAAGTTTCATGCAACATGACTACTTATAAGTGTCTCAATGAGCTTTGTACTTGTTTGACAAACTTATGAAACATCTAACAACGCGTTTCTAGAACTCTAAAACAAGTTTCATGCAACATGAGTGCTTATAAGTGTCTCAACGAGCTTTCTACTAGTTTGACGAACTTATGAAACATCTAACAACGCGTTTCTAGGAGTCTTAACAAAGTTGCATTCAACATGAGTGCATATAAGTGTCTCAATGAGTTTTATACAAGTTTAACGAACTTATGAAACATCTAACAACGTGTTTCTAGGACTCTAAACCAATTTTCATGCAACATGAGTGGTTATAAGTGTCTCAATGAGCTTTGTACTTGTTTGACGAACTTATGAAACATCTAACAACGCGTTTCTAGGACTCTAAACCAAGTTTCATGCAACATGAGTGCTTATAAGTGGCTCAATGAGCATTGTACTAGTTTGAAGAACTTATGAAACATCTAACAACGCGGTTTCTAGGAATCTAAACCAAGTTTCATGCAACATGAGTGCTTATAAGTGTCTCAATTGGCTTTGTACTAGTTTGAGGAACTTATGAAACATATAACAACGCGTTTCGAGGACTCTAAACCAAGTTTCATGCAACATGAGTGCTTATAAGTGTCTCAATGAGCTTTGTACTAGTTAGACGAACTTATGAAACATCTAACAACGCGTTTCTAGGAGTGTTAACAAAGTTGCATTCAACATGAGTGCATATAAGTGTCTCAATGAGCTTTTTACAAGTTTAACGAACTTATGAAACATCGAACAACGCGTTTCTAGGACTCTAAAACAAGTTTCATGCAACATGAGTGCTTATAAGTGTCTCAATGAGCTTTGTACTTGTTTGACGAACTTATGAAACATCTAACAACGCGTTTCTAGGACTCTAAACCAAGTCTCATGCAACATGAGCGCTTATAAGTGGCTCAATGAGCTTTGTACTAGTTTGACGAACTTATGAAACATCTAACAACGCGGTTTCTAGGACTCTAAACCAAGTTTCATGCAACATGAGTGCTTATAAATGTTTCAATGAGCTTTGTACTAGTTTGACGAACTTATGAAAATTCTAACAACGCTTTTCTAGGACTATAAACCAAGTTTCATGCAACATGAGTGCTTATAAGTGTCTCAATGAGCTTTGTACTAGTTTGACGAACTTATGAAACATCTAACAACGCGTTTCTAGGAGTCTTAACCAAGTTTAATTCAACACGAGTGCATATAAGTGTTTCAATGAGCTTTGTACAAGTTTGACGAACTTATGAAACATCTAACAACGTGGTTGCTAGGACTCTAAACCAAGTTTCATGCAACATGAGTGTTTATAAGTGTCTCAATGAGCTTTATACAAGTTTGACGAACTTATGAAACAACTAACAACGCCTTTCTAGGACTCTAAACCAAGTTTCATTCTACATGATTGCTTATAAGTTCCTCAATGAGCTTTGTACAAGGTTGACGAACTTATGAAACATCTAACAACGCGTTTCTAGGACTCTAAACCAAGTTTCATGCAACATGACTGCTTATAATTGTCTCAATGAGCTTTGTACTAGTTTGACGAACTTATGAAACATCTAACAACACGTTTCTAGGACTCTAAACCAAGTTTCATGGAACATGAGTTCTTATAACTATCTCAATGAGCTTTGTACTAGTTTGACGAACTTATGAAACATCTAACAACGCGTTTCTAGGACTCTAAACCAAGTTTCATGCAACATGAGCGCTTATAAGTGTCTCAATGAGCTTTGTACTAGTTTGACGAACTTATGAAACATCTAACAACGCGTTTCTAGGACTCTAAACCAAGTTTCATGCAACATGTGTGCATATAATTGTCTCAATAAGCTTTGTACAAGTTTAAGGAACTTATGAAACATCTAACAACGCGTTTCTAGGAGTCATAACTAAGTTTCATGCAACATCAGTACATATGAGTGTCTCAATGAGCTTTATACAAGTTTGACGAACTTATGAAACATGTAACAACGCGTTTCTAGGACTCTAAACCAAGTTTCATGCAACATGAGTGCTTATAAGTGTCTCAATGAGCTTTGTACTAGTTTGACGAACTTATGAAACATCTAATAACGCGTTTCTAGGACTCTAAACCAAGTTTCATGCAACATGAGTTCTTATAATTGTCTCAATGAGCTTTGTACTAGTTTGACGAACTTATGAAACATCTAACAACGCGTTTCTAGGAGTCTTAACCAAGTTGCATTCAACATGAGTGCATATAAGTGTCTCAATGAGCTTTGTACAAGTTTGACAAACTTATGAAACCTCTAACAACGTGTTTCTAGGACTCTAAACCAAGTTTCATGCAACATGAGTGCTTATAAGTGTCTCAATGAGCTTTGTACTAGTTTGACGAACTTATGAAACATCCAACAACGCGGTTTCTAGGAATCTAAACCAAGTTTCATGCAACATGAGTGCATATAAGTGTCTCAATGAGCTTTGTACAAGTTTGACAAACTTATGAAACATCTAACAACGCGTTTCTAGGACTCTAAACCAAGTTTCATGCAACATGACTGCATATAAGTGGCTCAACGAGCTTTGTACTAGTTTGACGAACTTATGAAACATCTAACAACGCGATTTCTAAGACTCTAAACCAAGTTTCATGAACTATGAGTGCTTATAAGTGTCTCAATGAGCTTTGTACTAGTTTGGCGAACTTATGAAACATCTAATAACGCCTTTCTAGGACTCTAAACCAAGTTTCATGCAACATGAGTGCTTATAAGTGGCTCAATGAGCTTTGTACTAGTTTGACAAACTTATGAAACATCTAATAACGCGATTTCTAAGACTCTAAACCAAGTTTCATGAACTATGAGTGCTTATAAGTGTCTCAATGAGCTTTGTACAAGTTTGACAAACTTATGAAACATCTAACAACATGTTTCTAGGACTCTAAACCAAGTTTCATGCAAGATGACTGCATATAAGTGTCTCAATGAGCTTTGTACTAGTTTGACGAACTTATGAAACATCTAACAACGCGTTTCTAGGAGTCTTAACCAAGTTTCATTCAACACGAGTGCATATAAGTGTTTCAATGAGCTTTGTACAAGTTTGACAAACTTATGAAACATCTAACAACGCGTTTCTAGGAATCTAAACCAAGTTTCATGCAACATGATTGCTTATAAGTGTCTCAATGAGCTTTGTACTAGTTTGACGAACTTATGAAACATCTAACAACGCGTTGCTAGGACTCTAAACCAAGTTTCATGCAACATGTGTGCTTATAAGTGGCTTAATGAGCTTTGTACTAGTTTGACGAACTTATGAAACATCTAACAACGCGTTGCTAGGACTCTAAACAAAGTTCCATGCAACATGTGTGCTTATAAGTGGCTTAATGAGCTTTGTACTAGTTTGACGAACTTATGAAACATCTAACAACGCGGTTTCTATGACTCTAAACTGAGTTTCATGCAACATGAGTGCTTATAAGTGTCTCAATGAGCTTTGTACTAGTTTGACGAACTTATGAAACATCTAACAACGCGTTTGTAGGACTCTCTAAACCAAGTTTCATGCAACATGAGTGCTTATAAGTATCTCAATGAGCTTTGTACTAGTTTGACGAACTTATGAAACATCTAACAACGCGTTTCTAGGACTCGAAACCAAGTTTAATGAAACATGAGTGCTTATAAGTGGCTCAAAGAGCTTTGTACTAGTTTGACGAACTTATGAAACATCTAACAACGCGATTTCTAAGACTCTAAACCAAGTTTCATGAACTATGAGTGCTTATAAGTGTCTCAATGAGCTTTGTACTAGTTTGGGGAACTTATGAAACATCTAATAACGCCTTTCTAGGACTCTAAACCAAGTTTCATGCCACATGAGTGCTTATAAGTGTCTCAATGAGCTTTGTACAAGTTTGACGAACTTATGAAACATCTAACAACTCGATTGTAGGTCTCTAAACCAAGTTTCATGCAACATGAGTGCTTATAAGTTTTTCAATGAGCTTTGTACTAGTTTGATGAAATTATGAAATATCTAACAACGTGGTTGCTAGGACTCTAAACCAAGTTTCATGCAACATGAGTGTTTATAAGTGTCTCAATGAGCTTTGTACAAGTTTGACGAACTTATGAAACAACTAACAACGCCTTTCTAGGACTCTAAACCAAGTTTCATTCTACATGATTACTTATAAGTTCCTCAATGAGGTTTGTACAAGGTTGACGAACTTATGAAACATCTAACAACGCGTTTCTAGGACTCTAAACCAAGTTTCATGCAACATGACTGCTTATAAGTGTCTCAATGACCTTTGTACTAGTTTGACGAACTTATGAAACATCTAACAACACGTTTCTAGGACTCTAAACCAAGTTTCATGGAACATGAGTTCTTATAACTATCTCAATGAGCTTTGTACTAGTTTGACGAACTTATGAAACATCTAACAACGCGTTTCTAGGACTCTAAACCAAGTTTCATGCAACATGAGTGCTTATAAGTGTCTCAATGAGCTTTGTACTAGTTTGACGAACTTATGAAACATCTAACAACACGTTTCTAGGACTCTAAACCAAGTTTCATGCAACATGACTACTTATAAGTGTCTCAATGAGCTTTGTACTTGTTTGACAAACTTATGAAACATCTAACAAATCGTTTCTAGAACTCTAAAACAAGTTTCATGCAACATGAGTGCTTATAAGTGTCTCAACGAGCTTTCTACTAGTTTGACGAACTTATGAAACATCTAACAACGCGTTTCTAGGAGTCTTAACAAAGTTGCATTCAACATGAGTGCATATAAGTGTCTCAATGAGTTTTATACAAGTTTAACGAACTTATGAAACATCTAACAACGTGTTTCTAGGACTCTAAACCAATTTTCATGCAACATGAGTGGTTATAAGTGTCTCAATGAGCTTTGTACTTGTTTGACGAACTTATGAAACATCTAACAACGCGTTTCTAGGACTCTAAACCAAGTTTCATGCAACATGAGTGCTTATAAGTGGCTCAATGAGCATTGTACTAGTTTGAAGAACTTATGAAACATCTAACAACGCGGTTTCTAGGAATCTAAACCAAGTTTCATGCAACATGAGTGCTTATAAGTGTCTCAATTGGCTTTGTACTAGTTTGAGGAACTTATGAAACATATAACAACGCGTTTCGAGGACTCTAAACCAAGTTTCATGCAACATGAGTGCTTATAAGTGTCTCAATGAGCTTTGTACTAGTTAGACGAACTTATGAAACATCTAACAACGCGTTTCTAGGAGTGTTAACAAAGTTGCATTCAACATGAGTGCATATAAGTGTCTCAATGAGCTTTTTACAAGTTTAACGAACTTATGAAACATCGAACAACGCGTTTCTAGGACTCTAAAACAAGTTTCATGCAACATGAGTGCTTATAAGTGTCTCAATGAGCTTTGTACTTGTTTGACGAACTTATGAAACATCTAACAACGCGTTTCTAGGACTCTAAACCAAGTCTCATGCAACATGAGCGCTTATAAGTGGCTCAATGAGCTTTGTACTAGTTTGACGAACTTATGAAACATCTAACAACGCGGTTTCTAGGACTCTAAACCAAGTTTCATGCAACATGAGTGCTTATAAATGTTTCAATGAGCTTTGTACTAGTTTGACGAACTTATGAAAATTCTAACAACGCTTTTCTAGGACTATAAACCAAGTTTCATGCAACATGAGTGCTTATAAGTGTCTCAATGATCTTTGTACTAGTTTGACGAACTTATGAAACATCTAACAACGCGTTTCTAGGAGTCTTAACCAAGTTTAATTCAACACGAGTGCATATAAGTGTTTCAATGAGCTTTGTACAAGTTTGACGAACTTATGAAACATCTAACAACGTGGTTGCTAGGACTCTAAACCAAGTTTCATGCAACATGAGTGTTTATAAGTGTCTCAATGAGCTTTATACAAGTTTGACGAACTTATGAAACAACTAACAACGCCTTTCTAGGACTCTAAACCAAGTTTCATTCTACATGATTGCTTATAAGTTCCTCAATGAGCTTTGTACAAGGTTGACGAACTTATGAAACATCTAACAACGCGTTTCTAGGACTCTAAACCAAGTTTCATGCAACATGACTGCTTATAATTGTCTCAATGAGCTTTGTACTAGTTTGACGAACTTATGAAACATCTAACAACACGTTTCTAGGACTCTAAACCAAGTTTCATGGAACATGAGTTCTTATAACTATCTCAATGAGCTTTGTACTAGTTTGACGAACTTATGAAACATCTAACAACGCGTTTCTAGGACTCTAAACCAAGTTTCATGCAACATGAGCGCTTATAAGTGTCTCAATGAGCTTTGTACTAGTTTGACGAACTTATGAAACATCTAACAACGCGTTTCTAGGACTCTAAACCAAGTTTCATGCAACATGTGTGCATATAATTGTCTCAATAAGCTTTGTACAAGTTTAAGGAACTTATGAAACATCTAACAACGCGTTTCTAGGAGTCATAACTAAGTTTCATGCAACATCAGTACATATGAGTGTCTCAATGAGCTTTATACAAGTTTGACGAACTTATGAAACATGTAACAACGCGTTTCTAGGACTCTAAACCAAGTTTCATGCAACATGAGTGCTTATAAGTGTCTCAATGAGCTTTGTACTAGTTTGACGAACTTATGAAACATCTAATAACGCGTTTCTAGGACTCTAAACCAAGTTTCATGCAACATGAGTTCTTATAATTGTCTCAATGAGCTTTGTACTAGTTTGACGAACTTATGAAACATCTAACAACGCGTTTCTAGGAGTCTTAACCAAGTTGCATTCAACATGAGTGCATATAAGTGTCTCAATGAGCTTTGTACAAGTTTGACAAACTTATGAAACCTCTAACAACGTGTTTCTAGGACTCTAAACCAAGTTTCATGCAACATGAGTGCTTATAAGTGTCTCAATGAGCTTTCTACTAGTTTGACGAACTTATGAAACATCCAACAACGCGGTTTCTAGGAATCTAAACCAAGTTTCATGCAACATGAGTGCATATAAGTGTCTCAATGAGCTTTGTACAAGTTTGACAAACTTATGAAACATCTAACAACGCGTTTCTAGGACTCTAAACCAAGTTTCATGCAACATGACTGCATATAAGTGGCTCAACGAGCTTTGTACTAGTTTGACGAACTTATGAAACATCTAACAACGCGATTTCTAAGACTCTAAACCAAGTTTCATGAACTATGAGTGCTTATAAGTGTCTCAATGAGCTTTGTACTAGTTTGGCGAACTTATGAAACATCTAATAACGCCTTTCTAGGACTCTAAACCAAGTTTCATGCAACATGAGTGCTTATAAGTGGCTCAATGAGCTTTGTACTAGTTTGACAAACTTATGAAACATCTAATAACGCGATTTCTAAGACTCTAAACCAAGTTTCATGAACTATGAGTGCTTATAAGTGTCTCAATGAGCTTTGTACAAGTTTGACAAACTTATGAAACATCTAACAACATGTTTCTAGGACTCTAAACCAAGTTTCATGCAAGATGACTGCATATAAGTGTCTCAATGAGCTTTGTACTAGTTTGACGAACTTATGAAACATCTAACAACGCGTTTCTAGGAGTCTTAACCAAGTTTCATTCAACACGAGTGCATATAAGTGTTTCAATGAGCTTTGTACAAGTTTGACAAACTTATGAAACATCTAACAACGCGTTTCTAGGAATCTAAACCAAGTTTCATGCAACATGATTGCTTATAAGTGTCTCAATGAGCTTTGTACTAGTTTGACGAACTTATGAAACATCTAACAACGCGTTGCTAGGACTCTAAACCAAGTTTCATGCAACATGTGTGCTTATAAGTGGCTTAATGAGCTTTGTACTAGTTTGACGAACTTATGAAACATCTAACAACGCGTTGCTAGGACTCTAAACAAAGTTCCATGCAACATGTGTGCTTATAAGTGGCTTAATGAGCTTTGTACTAGTTTGACGAACTTATGAAACATCTAACAACGCGGTTTCTATGACTCTAAACTGAGTTTCATGCAACATGAGTGCTTATAAGTGTCTCAATGAGCTTTGTACTAGTTTGACGAACTTATGAAACATCTAACAACGCGTTTGTAGGACTCTAAACCAAGTTTCATGCAACATGAGTGCTTATAAGTATCTCAATGAGCTTTGTACTAGTTTGACGAACTTATGAAACATCTAACAACGCGTTTCTAGGACTCGAAACCAAGTTTAATGAAACATGAGTGCTTATAAGTGGCTCAAAGAGCTTTGTACTAGTTTGACGAACTTATGAAACATCTAACAACGCGATTTCTAAGACTCTAAACCAAGTTTCATGAACCATGAGTGCTTATAAGTGTCTCAATGAGCTTTGTACTAGTTTGGGGAACTTATGAAACATCTAATAACGCCTTTCTAGGACTCTAAACCAAGTTTCATGCCACATGAGTGCTTATAAGTGTCTCAATGAGCTTTGTACAAGTTTGACGAACTTATGAAACATCTAACAACTCGATTGTAGGTCTCTAAACCAAGTTTCATGCAACATGAGTGCTTATAAGTTTTTCAATGAGCTTTGTACTAGTTTGATGAAATTATGAAATATCTAACAACGTGGTTGCTAGGACTCTAAACCAAGTTTCATGCAACATGAGTGTTTATAAGTGTCTCAATGAGCTTTGTACAAGTTTGACGAACTTATGAAACAACTAACAACGCCTTTCTAGGACTCTAAACCAAGTTTCATTTTACATGATTACTTATAAGTTCCTCAATGAGGTTTGTACAAGGTTGACGAACTTATGAAACATCTAACAACGCGTTTCTAGGACTCTAAACCAAGTTTCATGCAACATGACTGCTTATAAGTGTCTCAATGACCTTTGTACTAGTTTGACGAACTTATGAAACATCTAACAACACGTTTCTAGGACTCTAAACCAAGTTTCATGGAACATGAGTTCTTATAACTATCTCAATGAGCTTTGTACTAGTTTGACGAACTTATGAAACATCTAACAACGCGTTTCTAGGACTCTAAACCAAGTTTCATGCAACATGAGTGCTTATAAGTGTCTCAATGAGCTTTGTACTAGTTTGACGAACTTATGAAACATCTAACAACGCGTTTCTAGGACTCTAAACCAAGTTTCATGCAACATGTGTGCATATAATTGTCTCAATGAGCTTTGTACAAGTTTAAAGAACTTATGAAACATCTAACAACGCGTTTCTAGGAGTCATAAATAAGTTTCATGCAACATCAGTACATATGAGTGTCTCAATGAGCTTTGTACTTGTTTGACGAACTTATAAAACATCCAACAACGCGGTTTCTAGGAATCTAAACCAAGTTTCATGCAACATGAGTGCATATAAGTGTCTCAATGAGCTTTGTACAAGTTTGACAAACTTATGAAACATCTAACAACGCGTTTCTAGGACTCTAAACCAAGTTTCATGCAACATGATTGCATATAAGTGGCTCAATGAGCTTTGTACTAGTTTGACGAACTTATAAAACATCTAACAACGCGATTTCTAAGACTCTAAACCAAGTTTCATGAACTATGAGTGCTTATAAGTGTCTCAATGAGCTTTGTACTAGTTTGATGAACTTATGAAACATCTAATAACGCCTTTCTAGGACTCTAAACCAAGTTTCATGCAACATGAGTGCTTATAAGTGTCTGAATGAGCTTTGTACAAGTTTGACAAACTTATGAAACATCTAATAATGCAATTTCTAAGACTCTAAACCAAGTTTCATGAACTATGAGTGCTTATAAGTGTCTCAATGAGCTTTGTACAAGTTTGACAAACTTATGAAACATCTAACAACACGTTTCTAGGACTCTAAACCAAGTTTCATGCAACATGACTGCATATAAGTGGCTCAATGAGCTTTGTACTAGTTTGACGAACTTATGAAACATCTAACAACGCGATTTCTAAGACTCTAAACAAAGTTTCATGAACTATGAGTGCTTATAAGTGTCTCAATGAGCTTTGTACTTGTTTGACGAACTTATGAAACATCTAACAACGCGTTTCTAGGACTTTAAACCAAGTTTCATGCAACATGAGTGCATATAATTGTCTCAATGAGCTTTGTACAAGTTTAAGGAACTTATGAAACATCTAACAACTCGTTTCTAGGACTCTAAACCAAGTTTCATGCAACATGAGTGCTTATAAGTGTCACAATGAGCTTTGTACTAGTTTGAAGAACTTATGAAACATCTAACAACGCGTTTCTAGGACTTTAAACCAAGTTTCATGCAACATGAGTGCTTATGAGGGTCTCAATGAGCTTTGTACTAGTTTGACGAACTTATGAAACATCTAACAACGCGTTTCTAGGACTCTAAACCAAGTTTCTTGCAACATGAGTGCATATAAGTGTCTCAATGAGCTTTGTACAAGTTTAAGGAACTTATGAAACATCTAACAACTCGTTTCTTGGACTCTAAACCATGATTCATGCAACATGAAAGCTTATAAGTGTCTCAATGAGCTTTGTACAAGTTTGACGAACTTATGAAACATCTAACAACGTGGTTGCTAGGACTCTAAACCAAGTTTCATGCAACATGAGTGCTTATTATTGTCTCAATGAGCTTTGTACAAGTTTGACGAACTTATGAAACATCTAACAACGCGTTTCTAAGAGTCTTAACCAAGTTTCATGCAACATCAGTGCATATAAGTGTCTCAATGAGCTTTGTACTAGTTTGACGAACTTATGAAACATCTAACAACGCGTTTCTAGGACTCTAAACCAAGTTTCATGCAACATGAGTGCTTATAAGTGGCTTAATGAGCTTTGTACTAGTTTGACGAACTTATGAAACATCTAACAACGCGTTTCTAGGAGCCTTAACAAAGTTGCATTCAACATGAGTGCATATAAGTGTCTCAATGAGCTTTGTACAACTTTAACGAACTTATGAAACATCTAACAAAGCGTTTTAGGACTCTAAACCAAGTTTCATGCAACATGAATGCTTATAAGTGTCTCAATGAGCTTTGTACTTGTTTGACGAACTTATGAAACATCTAACAACGCGTTTCTAGGACTCTAAACCAAGTTTCATGCAACATGAGTGCTTATAAGTGGCTCAATGAGCTTTGTACTAGTTTGACGAACTTATGAAACATCTAACAACGCGATTTCTAAGACTCTAAACCAAGTGTCATGAACTATGAGTGCTTATAAGTGTCTCAATGAGCTTTGTACTAGTTTGGCGAACTTATGAAACATCTAATAACGCCTTTCTAGGACTCTAAACCAAGTTTCATGCAACATGAGTGCTTATAAGTGTCTTAATGAGCTTTGTTCAAGTTTGACGAACTTATGAAGCATCTAACAACTCGTTTCTAGGACTCTAAACCAAGTTTCATGCAACATGAGTGCTTATAATTGTCTCAATGAGCTTTGTACTAGTTTGATGAACTTATGAAACATCTAACAACGCGTTTCTAGGAATTTAAACCAAGTTTCATGCAACATGAGTGCTTATAAGTTTCTCAATGAGCTTTGTACAAGTTTGACGAACTTATAAAACAACTAACAACCCCTTTCTAGGACTCTAAACCAAGTTTCATGCTACATGATTGCTTATAAGTTCCTCAATGAACTTTGTACAAGTTTTACGAACTTATGAAACATCTAACAACTCGTTTCTAGAACTCTAAACCAAGTTTCATGCAACATGACTGATTATAAGTGTCTCAATGAGCTTTGTACTAGTTTGACAAACTTATGAAACATCTAACAACGCGTTTCTAGGACTCTAAACCAATTTTCATGCAACATGAGTGCTTATAAGTGTCTCAATGAGCTTTGTACTAGTTTGACGAACTTATGAAACATCTAACAACGCGTTTCTAGGAGTCTTAACCAAGTTTCATGCAACATCAGTGCATATAAGTGTCTCAATGAGCTTTGTACTTGTTTGACGAACTTATGAAACATCTAACAACGCGGTTTCTAGGACTCTAAACCAAGTTTAATTCAACATGAGTTCTTATAAGTGTCTCAATGAGCTTTGTACTAGTTTAAGGAACTTATAAAACATCTAACAACTCGCTTCGAGGACTCTAAACCATGTTTCATGCAACATGAGTGCTTATAAGTGTCTTAATGAGCTTTGTACTAGTTTGACGAACTTATGAAATATCTAACAACGCGTTTCTAGGACTTTAAACAGAGTTTCATGCAACATGAGGGCTTATAAGTGTCTCAATGAGCTTTGTACAAGTTTGACGAACTTATGAAACATCTAACAATGTGGTTGCTAGGACTCTAAACCAAGTTTCATGCAACATGAGTGCTTATAATTGTCTCAATGAGCTTTGTACTAGTTTGACAAACTTATGAAACATCTAACAACGCGTTTCTAGGAGTCTTAACCAAGTTTTATGCAACATCAGTGCATATAAGTGTCTCAATGAGCTTTGTACAAGTTTGACGAACTTATGAAACAACTATCAACGCGTTTCTAGGACTCTAAACCAAGTTTCATGCAACATGAGTGCTTATAAGTGTCTCAATGAGCTTTGTACTAGTTTGACGAACTTATGAAACATCTAACAACGCGTTGCTAGGACTCTAAACCAAGTTTCATGCAACATGTGTGCTTATAAGTGGCTTAATGAGCTTTGTAATAGTTTGACGAACTTATGAAACATCTAACAACGCGGTTTCTATGACTCTAAACCGAGTTTCATGTAACATGAGTGCTTATAAGTGTCTCAATGAGCTTTGTACTAGTTTGACGAATTTATGAAACATCTAACAACGCGTTTCTAGGACTCTAAACCAAGTCTCATGCAACATGAGTGCTTATAAGTGTCTCAATGAGCTTTGTACTAGTTTGACGAACTTATGAAACATCTAACAACGCGTTTCTAGGAGTCTTAACAAAGTTGCATTCAACATGAGTGCATATAAGTGTCTCAATGAGCTTTGTACAACTTTACCGAACTTATGAAACATCTAACAACGCGTTTTTAGGACTCTAAACCAAGTTTGATGCAACATGAGTGCTTATAAGTGGCTCAATGAGCTTTGTACTAGTTTGACGAACTTATGAAACATCTAACAACGCGATTTCTAAGACTCTAAACCAAGTTTCATGAACTATGAGTGCTTATAAGTGTCTCAATGAGCTTTGTACTAGTTTGGCGAACTTATGAAACATCTAATAACGCCTTTCTAGTACTCTAAACCAAGTGTCATGCAACATGAGTGCTTATAAGTGTCTTAATGAGCTTTGTTCAAGTTTGACGAACTTATGAAGCATCTAACAACTCGTTTCTAGGACTCTAAACCAAGTTTCATGCAACATGAGTGCTTATAATTGTCTCAATGAGCTTTGTACTAGTTTGATGAACTTATGAAACATCTAACAACGCGTTTCTAGGAATTTAAACCAAGTTTCATGCAACATGAGTGCTTATAAGTTTCTCAATGAGCTTTGTACAAATTTGACAAACTTATAAAACAACTAACAACGCCTTTCTAGGACTCTAAACCAAGTTTCATGCTACATGATTGCTTATAAGTTCCTCAATGAACTTTGTACAAGTTTGACGAACTTATGAAACATCTAACAACGCGTTTCTAGAACTCTAAACCAAGTTTCATGCAACATGACTGATTATAAGTGTCTCAATGAGCTTTGTACTAGTTTGACAAACTTATGAAACATCTAACAACGCGTTTCTAGGACTCTAAACCAATTTTTATGCAACATGAGTGCTTATAAGTGTCTCAATGAGCTTTGTACTAGTTTGACGAACTTATGAAACATCTAACAACGCGTTTCTAGGAGTCTTAACCAAGTTTCATGCAACATCAGTGCATATAAGTGTCTCAATGAGCTTTGTACAAGTTTGACGAACTTATGAAACATCTAACAACGCGTTTCTAGGACTCTTAAACCAAGTTTAATTCAACATGAGTTCTTATAAGTGTCTCAATGAGGTTTTTACTTGTTTGACGAACTTATGAAACATCTAACAACGCGGTTTCTAGGACTCTAAACCAAGTTTCATGCAACATGAGTGCATATAAGTGTCTCAATGAGCTTTGTACAAGTTTAAGGAACTTATGAAACATCTAACAACTCGTTTCGAGAACTCTAAACCATGTTTCATGCAACATGAGTGCTTATAAGTGTCTCAATGAGCTTTGTACTAGTTTGACGAACTTATGAAACATCTAACAACGCGTTTCTAGGACTTTAAACAGAGTTTCATGCAACATGAGGGCTTATAAGTGTCTCAATGAGCTTTGTACAAGTTTGACGAACTTATGAAACATCTAACAATGTGGTTGCTAGGACTCTAAACCAAGTTTCATGCAACATGAGTGCTTATAATTGTCTCAATGAGCTTTGTACTAGTTTGACAAACTTATGAAACATCTAACAACGCGTTTCTAGGAGTCTTAACCAAGTTTCATGCAACATCAGTGCATATAAGTGTCTCAATGAGCTTTGTACAAGTTTGACGAACTTATGAAACATCTATCAACGCGTTTCTAGGACTCTAAACCAAGTTTCATGCAACATGAGTGCTTATAAGTGTCTCAATGAGCTTTGTACTAGTTTGACGAACTTATGAAACATCTAACAACGCGTTGCTAGGACTCTAAACCAAGTTTCATGCAACATGTGTGCTTATAAGTGGCTTAATGAGCTTTGTACTAGTTTGACGAACTTATGAAACATCTAACAACGCGGTTTCTATGACTCTAAACTGAGTTTCATGCAACATGAGTGCTTATAAGTGTCTCAATGAGCTTTGTACTAGTTTGACGAATTTATGAAACATCTAACAACGCGTTTCTAGGACTCTAAACCAAGTCTCATGCAACATGAGTGCTTATAAGTGTCTCAATGAGCTTTGTACTAGTTTGACGAACTTATGAAACATCTAACAACGCGTTTCTAGGAGTCTTAACAAAGTTGCATTCAACATGAGTGCATATAAGTGTCTCAATGAGCTTTGTACAACTTTACCGAACTTATGAAACATCTAACAACGTGTTTCTAGGACTCTAAACAAAGTTTCATGAAATATGAGTGCTTATAAGTGGCTCAATGAGCTTTGTACTAGTTTGACGAACTTATGAAACATCTAACAACGCGATTTCTAAGACTCTAAACCAAGTTTCATGAACTATGAGTGCTTATAAGTGTCTCAATGAGCTTTGTACTAGTTTGGCGAACTTATGAAACATATAATAACGCCTTTCTAGGACTCTAAACCAAGTTTCATGCAACATGAGTGCTTATAAGTGTCTGAATGAGCTTTGTACAAGTTTGACGAACTTATGAAACATCTAACAACTCATTTCTAGGACTCTAAACCAAGTTTCATGCAACATGAGTGCTTATAAGTGTCTCAATGAGCTTTGTACTAGTTTGATGAACTTATGAAACATCTAACAACGCGTTTCTAGGAATTTAAACCAAGTATCATGCAACATTAGTGCTTATAAGTGTCTCAATGAGCTTTGTACAAGTTTGACGAACTTATGAAACAAATAACAACGCCTTTCTAGGACTCTAAACCAAGTTTATGCTACATGATTGCATATAAGTTCCTCAATGAGCTTTTTACAAGTTTGACGAACTTATGAAACATCTAACAACGCGTTTCTACGACTCTAAACCAAGTTTCATGCAACATGACTGCTTATAAGTGTCTCAATGAGCTTTGTACTAGTTTGACGAACTTATGAAACATCTAACAACGCGTTTCTAGGACTCTAAACCAAGTTTCATGCAACATGATTGCTTATAACTGTCTCAATGAGCTTTGTACTAGTTTGACGAACTTATGAAACATCTAACAACGCGTTTCTAGGACTCTAAACCAAGTTTCATGCAACATGACTGCTTATAAGTGTCTCAACGAGCTTTGTACTAGTTTGACGAACTTATGAAACATGTAACAACGCGTTTCTAGGAGTCTTAACCAATTTTCATGCAACATCAGTGCATATAAGTGTCTCAATGAGCTTTGTACAAGTTTGACGAACTTATGAAACATCTAACAACGCGTTTCTAGGACTCTAAACCAAGTTTCATGCAACATGAGTGCTTATAATTGTCTCAATGAGCTTTGTACTAGTTTGACGAACTTATGAATCATCTAACAACGCATTTCTAGGAGTCTTAACCAAGTTTCGTGCAACATCAGTGCATATAAGTGTCTCAATGAGCTTTGTACAAGTTTGACGAATTTATGAAACATCTAACAACGTGTTTCTAGGACTCTAAACCAAGTTTCATGCAACATGAGTGCTTATAAGTGTCTCAATGAGCTTTGAACTTGTTTGACGAACTTATGAAACATCTAACAACACGGTTTCTAGGCATCTAAACCAAGTTTCATGCAACATGAGTGCATATAAGTGTCTCAATGAGCTTTGACCAAGTTTGACAAACTTATGAAACATATAACAACGCGTTTCTAGGACTCTAAACCAAGTTGCATGCAACATGACTGCTTATAAGTGTCTCAATGAGCTTTGTACTTGTTTGACGAACTTATGAAACATCTAACAACGCGTTTCTAGGACTCTAAACCAAGTTTCATGCAACATGAGTGCTTATAAGTGGCTCAATGAGCTTTGTACTAGTTTGATGAACTTATGAAACATCTAACAACGCGATTTCTAAGACTCTAAACCAAGTTTCATGAACTATGAGTGCTTATAAGTGTCTCAATGAGCTTTGTACTAGTTTTGGCGAACTTATGAAACATCTAATAACGCCTTTCTAGGACTCTAAACCAAGTTTCATGCAACATGAGTGCTTATAAGTGTCTTAATGACCTTTGTTCAAGTTTGACGAACTTATGAAGCATCTAACAACTCGTTTCTAGGACTCTAAACCAAGTTTCATGCAACATGAGTGCTTATAATTGTCTCAATGAGCTTTGTACTAGTTTGATGAACTTATGAAACATCTAACAACGCGTTTCTAGGAATTTAAACCAAGTTTCATGCAACATGAGTGCTTATAAGTGTCTCAATGAGCTTTGTACAAGTTTGACGAACTTATAAAACAACTAACAACGCCTTTCTAGGACTCTAAACCAAGGTTCATGCTACATGATTGCTTATAAGTTCCTCAATGAGCTTTGTACAAGTTTGACGAACTTATGAAACATCTAACAACGCGTTTCTAGAACTCTAAACCAAGTTTCATGCAACATGACTGATTATAAGTGTCTCAATGAGCTTTGTACTAGTTTGACAAACTTATGAAACATCTAACAACGCGTTTCTAGGACTCTTAACCAATTTTCAAGCAACATGAGTGCTTATAACTGCCTCAATGAGCTTTGTACTAGTTTGACGAACTTATGAAACATCTAACAACGCGTTTCTAGGACTCTAAAGCAAGTTTAATGCAACATGAGTGCTTTTAAGTGTCTCAATGAGCTTTGTACTAGTTTGACGAACTTATGAAACATCTAACAACGCGTTTCTAGGACTCTAAAGCAAGTTTAATGCAACATGAGTGCTTTTAAATGTCTCAATGAGCTTTGTACTAGTTTGACGAACTTATGAAACATCTAACAACGCGTTTCTAGGACTCTAAACCAAGTTTAATGCAACATTAGTGCTTATAAGTGTCTCAATGAGCTTTTTACTTGTTTGACGAACTTATGAAACATCTAACAACGCGGTTTCTAGGACTCTAAACCAAGTTTCATGCAACATGAGTGCATATAAGTGTCTCAATGAGCTTTGTACAAGTTTAAGGAACTTATGAAACATCTAACAACTCGTTTCGAGGACTCTAAACCATGTTTCATGCAACATCAGTGCTTATAAGTGTCTCAATGAGCTTTGTACTAGTTTGACGAATTTATGAAACATCTAACAACGCGTTTCTAGGACTCTAAACCAAGTCTCATGCAACATGAGTGCTTATAAGTGTCTCAATGAGCTTTGTACTAGTTTGACGAACTTATGAAACATCTAACAACGCGTTTCTAGGAGTATTAACAAAGTTGCATTCAACATGAGTGCATATAAGTGTCTCAATGAGCTTTGTACAACTTTAACGAACTTATGAAACATCTAACAACGCGTTTCTAGGACTCTAAACCAAGTTTCATGCAACATGAGTGCTTATAAGTGTATCAATGATCTTTGTACTTGTTTGACGAACTTATGAAACATCTAACAACGCGTTTCTAGGACTCTATACCATGTTACATGCAACATGAGTCCTTATAAGTGTCTCAATGAGCTTTGTACAAATTTGACGAACTTATGAAACATCTAACAACGCGTTTCTGGGACTCTAAACCAAGTTTCATGCAACATGAGTGCTTATAAGTGTTTCAATGAGCTTTGTACTAGTTTGATGAAATTAGGAAACATCTAACAATGCGGTTTCTAGGACTCTAAACCAAGTTTCATGCAACATGAGTGCTTATAAGTGTCTCAATGAGCTTTGTACAAGTTTGACAAACTTATGAAACATCTAACAACGCGTTTCTAGGACTCTAAACCAAGTTTCATGCAACATGACTGCTTATAAGTGTCTCAATGAGCTTTTTACTTGTTTGACGAACTTATAAAACATCTAATAACGCGTTTCTAGGACTCTAAACCAAGTTTCATGCAACATGAGTGCTTATAAGTGTCTCAATGAACTTTGTACAAGTTTGACGAACTTATGAAACATCTAAAAATGAAATTTCTAAGACTCTAAACCAAGTTTCATGAACTATGAGTGCTTATAAGTGTCTCAATGAGCTTTGTACTAGTTTGGCGAACTTATGAAACATCTAATAACACCTTTCTAGGACTCTAAACCAAGTTTCATGCAACATGAGTGCATATAAGTGTCTCAATGAGCTCTGTACAAGTTTAAGGAACTTATGAAACATCTAACAACTCGTTTTGAGGACTCTAAACCATGTTTCATGCAACATGAGTGCTTATAAGTGTCTCAATGAGCTTTGTACAAGTTTGACGAACTTATGAAACATCTAACAATGTGGTTGCTAGGACTCTAAACCAAGTTTCATGCAATATGAGCGCTTATAAGTTCCTCAATGAGCTTTTTACTAGTTTGACGAACTTATGAAACATCTAACAACGCGTTTCTAGGAGTCTTAACCAAGTGTCATGCAACATCAGTGCATATAAGTGTCTCAATGAGCTTTGTACAAGTTTGACGAACATATGAAACATCTATCAACGCGTTTCTAGGACTCTAAACAAAGTTTCATGCAACATGAGTGCTTATAAGCGTCTCAATGAGCTTTGTACTAGTTTGACGAACTTATGAAACATCTAACAACGCGTTGCTAGGACTCTAAACCAAGTTTCATGCAACATGAGTGCTTATAAGTGGATTAATGAGTTTTGTACTAGTTTGACGAACTTATGAAACATCTAACAACGCGGTTTCTATGACTCTAACCCAAGTTTCATGCAACATGAGTGCTTATAAGTGTCTCAATGAGCTTTGTACTAGTTTGACGAATTTATGAAACATCTAACAACGCGTTTCTAGGACTCAAAACCAAGTCTCATGCAACATGAGTGCTTATAAGTGTCTCAATGAGCTTTGTACTAGTTTGACGAACTTATGAAACATCTAACAATGCGTTTCTAGGAGTCTTAACAAAGTTGCATTCAACATGAGTGCATATAAGTGTCTCAATGAGCTTTTTACAACTTTAACGAACTTATGAAACATCTAACAACGCGTTTCTAGGACTCTAAACCAAATTTCATGCAACATGAGTGCTTATAAGTGTATCAATGAGCTTTGTACTTGTTTGACGAACTTATGAAACATCTAACAATGTGGTTGCTAGGACTCTAAACCAAGTTTCATGCAACATGAGCGCTTATAAGTTCCTCATTGAGCTTTTTACTAGTTTGACGAACTTATGAAACATCTAACAACGCGTTTCTAGTAGTCTTAACCAAGTGTCATGCAACATTAGTGCATATAAGTGTCTCAATGAGCTTTGTACAAGTTTGACGAACTTATGAAACATCTATCAACGCGTTTCTAGGACTCTAAACAAAGTTTCATGCAACATGAGTGCTTATAAGCGTCTCAATGAGCTTTGTACTAGTTTGACGAACTTATGAAACATCTAACAACGCGTTGCCAGGACTCTAAACCAAGTTTCATGCAACATGAGTGCTTATAAGTGGCTTAATGAGTTTTGTACTAGTTTGACGAACTTATGAAACATCTAACAACGCGGTTTCTATGACTCTAAACCAAGTTTCATGCAACATGAGTGCTTATAAGTGTCTCAATGAGCTTTGTACTAGTTTGACGAATTTATGAAACATCTAACAACGCGTTTCTAGGACTCTAAACCAAGTCTCATGCAACATGAGTGCTTATAAGTGTCTCAATGAGCTTTGTACAACTTTAACGAACTTCTGAAACATCTAACAACGCGTTTCTAGGACTCTAAACCAAGTTTCATGCAACATGAGTGCTTATAAGTGTATCAATGAGCTTTGTACTTGTTTGACGAACTTATGAAACATCTAACAACGCGTTTCTAGGACTCTATTCCATGTTACATGCAACATGAGTCCTTATAAGTCTCTCAATGAGCTTTGTACAAGTTTGACGAACTTATGAAACATCTAACAACGCGTTTCTGGGACTCTAAACCAAGTTTCATGCAACATGAGTGCTTATAAGTGTTTCAATGAGCTTTGTACTAGTTTGACGAACTTAGGAAACATCTAACAATGCGGTTTCTAGGACTCTAAACCAAGTTTCATGCAACATGAGTGCTTATAAGTGTCTCAATGAGCTTTGTACAAGTTTGACAAACTTATGAAACATCTAACAACGCGTTTCTAGGACTCTAAACCAAGTTTCATGCAACATGACTGCTTATAAGTGTCTCAATGAGCTTTGTACTTGTTTGACGAACTTATGAAACATCTAATAACGCGTTTCTAGGACTCTAAACCAAGTTTCATGCACCATGAGTGCTTATAAGTGTCTCAATGAGCTTTGTACAAGTTTGACGAACTTATGAAACATCTAACAATGAAATTTCTAAGACTCTAAACCAAGTTTCATGAACTATGAGTGCTTATAAGTGTCTCAATGAGCTTTGTACTAGTTTGGCGAACTTATGAAACATCTAATAACACCTTTCTAGGAATCTAAACCAAGTTTCATGCAACATGAGTGCTTATAAGTGTCTCAATGAGCTTTGTACAAGTTTGAAAAACTTATGAAACATCTAACAACGCGTTTCTAGGACTCTAAACCAAGTTTCATGCAACATGACTGGTTATAAGTGTCTCAATGAGCTTTGTACTTGTTTGACGAACTTATGAAACATCTAATAACGCGTTTCTAGGACTCTAAACCAAGTTTCATGCAACATGAGTGCTTATAAGTGTCTCAATGAGCTTTGTACAAGTTTGACGAACTTATGAAACAACTAACAACTCGTTTCTAGGACTCTAAACCAAGTTTCATGCAACATGAGTGCTTATAAGTGTCTCAATGAGCTTTGTACTAGTTTGGCGAACTTATGAAACATCTAATAACACCTTTCTAGGACTCTAAACCAAGTTTCATGCAACATGAGTGCTTATAAGTGTCTCAATGAGCTTTGTACAAGTTTGACGAACTTATGAAACAACTAACAACTCGTTTCTAGGACTCTAAACCAAGTTTCATGCAACATGAGTGCTTATAAGTGTCTCAATGAGCTTTGTACTAGTTGATGAACTTATGAAACATCTAACAACGCGTTTCTAGGAATTTAAACCAAGTTTCATGCAACATGAGCGCTTATAAGTTCCTCAATGAGCTTTTTACAAGTTTGACGAACGTATGAAACATCTAACAACGGGTTTCTAGGACTCTAAACAAAGTTTCATGCGACATGAGTGCTTATAAGTATCTCAATGAGCTTTGTACAAGTTTCACGAAATGATGAAACATCTAACAACGCGTTTCTAGGACTCTAAACCAAGTTTCTTACGACATGAGTGCTTATAAGTATCTCAATGAGCTTTGTACAACTTTCACGAACTTATGAAACATCTAACAACGCGTTTCTAGGACTCTAAACCAAGTTTCATGCAACATGAGTACTTATAAGTGTCTCAATGAGCTTTGTACTTGTTTGACGAACTTATGAAACATCTAACAACGCGGTTTTTAGGAATCTAAACCAAGTTTCATGCAACATGAGTGCATATAAGTGTCTCAATGAGCTTTGTACAAGTTTGACAAACTTATGAAACATCTAACAACGCGTTTCTAGGACTCTAAACCAAGTTTCATGCAACATGACTTCTTATAAGTGTCTCAATGAGCTTTGTACTTGTTTGACGAACTTACGAAACATCTAACAACGCGTTTCTAGGACTCTAAACCAAGTTTCATGAAACATGAGTGCTTATAAGTGGCTCAATGAGTTTTGTACTAGTTTGACGAACTTATGAAACATCTAACAACGCGTTTCTAGGACTCTAAACCAAGTTTCATGCAACATGACTGCTTATAAGTGTGTCTCAATGAGCTTTGTACTTGTTTTACGAACTTATGAAACATCTAACAACGCGTTTCTAGGAGTCTTAACCAATTTTCATGCAACATCAGTGCATATAAGTGTCTCAATGAGCTTTGTACAAGTTTGACGAACTTATGAAACATCTAACAACGCGTTTCTGGGACTCTAAACCAAGTTTCATGCAACATGAGTGCTTATAAGTGTCTCAATGAGCTTTGTACTTGTTTGACAAACTTATGAGACATCTAACAACGCGGTTTCTAGGAATCTAAACCAAGTTTCATGCAACATGAGTGCATATAAGTGTCTCAATGAGCTTTGTACAAGTTTGACGAACTTATGAAACATCTAACAACGCGTTTCTAGGACTCTAAACCAAGTTGCATGCAACATGACTGCTTATAAGTGTCTCAATGAGCTTTGTACTTGTTTTACGAACTTATGAAACACCTAACAACGCGTTTCTAGGAGTCATAACCAAGTTTCATGCAACATCAAGTGCATATAAGTGTCTCAATGAGCTTTGTACAAGTTTGACGAACTTATGAAACATCTAACAACGCGTTTCTAGGACTCTAAACCAAGTTGCATGCAACATGACTGCTTATAAGTGTCTCAATGGGTTTTGTACTTGTTTGACGAACTTATGAAACATCTAACAACGCGTTTCTAGGACTCTAAACCAAGTTTCATGCAATATGAGTGCTTATAAGTGGCTCAATGAGCTTTGTACTAGTTTGACGAACTTATGAAACATCTAACAATGCGATTTCTAAGACTCTAAACCAAGTTTCATGAACTATGAGTGCTTATAAGTGTCTCAATGAGCTTTGTACTAGTTTGGCGAACTTATGAAACATCTAATAACGCCTTTCTAGGACTCTAAACCAAGTTTCATGCAACATGAGTGCTTATAAGTTTTTGAATGACCTTTGTACAAGTTTGACGAACTTATGAAACATCTAACAACTCGTTTCTAGGACTCTATACCAAGTTTCATGCAACATGAGTGCTTATAAGTGTCTCAATGAACTTTGTACTAGTTTGATGAACTTATGAAACATCTAACAACGCGTTTCTAGGAATTTAAACCAAGTATCATGCAACATGAGTGCTTATAAGTGTCTCAATGAGCTTTGTACAAGTTTGACGAACTTATGAAACAACTAACAACGCCTTTCTAGGACTCTAAACCAAGTTTCATGCTACATGATTGCTTATAAGTTCCTAAATGAGCTTTGTACAAGTTTGACGAACTTATGAAACATCTAACAACGCGTTTCTACGACTCTAAACCAAGTTTCATGCAACATGATTGCTTATAAGTGTCTCAATGAGCTTTGTACTAGTTTGACGAACTTATGAAACATCTAACAACGCGTTTCTAGGACTCTAAACCAAGTTTCATGCAACATGATTGCTTATAACTGTCTCAATGATCTTTGTATTAGTTTGACGAACTTATGAAACATCTAACAACGCGTTTCTAGGACTCTAAACCAAGTTTCATGCAACATGAGTGCTTATAAGTGTCTCAATGACCTTTGTACTAGTTTGACGAACTTATGAAACATCTAACAACGCGTTTCTAGGAGTCTTAACCAAGTTTCATGCAACATCAGTGCATATAAGTGTCTCAATGAGCTTTGTACAAGTTTGACGAACTTATGAAACAACTAACAACTCGTTTCTAGGACTCTAAACCAAGTTTCATGCAACATGAGTGCTTATAAGTGTCTCAATGAGCTTTGTACTAGTTTGATGAACTTATGAAACATCTAACAACGCGTTTCTAGGAATTTAAACCAAGTTTCATGCAACATGAGCGCTTATAAGTTCCTCAATGAGCTTTTTACAAGTTTGACGAACGTATGAAACATCTAACAACGGGTTTCTAGGACTCTAAACAAAGTTTCATGCGACATGAGTGCTTATAAGTATCTCAATGAGCTTTGTACAAGTTTCACGAAATGATGAAACATCTAACAACGCGTTTCTAGGACTCTAAACCAAGTTTCTTACGACATGAGTGCTTATAAGTATCTCAATGAGCTTTGTACAACTTTCACGAACTTATGAAACATCTAACAACGCGTTTCTAGGACTCTAAACCAAGTTTCATGCAACATGAGTACTTATAAGTGTCTCAATGAGCTTTGTACTTGTTTGACGAACTTATGAAACATCTAACAACGCGGTTTTTAGGAATCTAAACCAAGTTTCATGCAACATGAGTGCATATAAGTGTCTCAATGAGCTTTGTACAAGTTTGACAAACTTATGAAACATCTAACAACGCCTTTCTAGGACTCTAAACCAAGTTTCATGCAACATGACTTCTTATAAGTGTCTCAATGAGCTTTGTACTTGTTTGACGAACTTATGCAACATCTAACAACGCGTTTCTAGGACTCTAAACCAAGTTTCATGAAACATGAGTGCTTATAAGTGGCTCAATGAGTTTTGTACTAGTTTGACGAACTTATGAAACATCTAACAACGCGTTTCTAGGACTCTAAACCAAGTTTCATGCAACATGACTGCTTATAAGTGTCTCAATGAGCTTTGTACTTGTTTTACGAACTTATGAAACATCTAACAACGCGTTTCTAGGAGTCTTAACCAATTTTCATGCAACATCAGTGCATATAAGTGTCTCAATGAGCTTTGTACAAGTTTGACGAACTTATGAAACATCTAACAACGCGTTTCTGGGACTCTAAACCAAGTTTCATGCAACATGAGTGCTTATAAGTGTCTCAATGAGCTTTGTACTTGTTTGACAAACTTATGAGACATCTAACAACGCGGTTTCTAGGAATCTAAACCAAGTTTCATGCAACATGAGTGCATATAAGTGTCTCAATGAGCTTTGTACAAGTTTGACGAACTTATGAAACATCTAACAACGCGTTTCTAGGACTCTAAACCAAGTTGCATGCAACATGACTGCTTATAAGTGTCTCAATGAGCTTTGTACTTGTTTTACGAACTTATGAAACACCTAACAACGCGTTTCTAGGAGTCATAACCAAGTTTCATGCAACATCAGTGCATATAAGTGTCTCAATGAGCTTTGTACAAGTTTGACGAACTTATGAAACATCTAACAACGCGTTTCTAGGACTCTAAACCAAGTTGCATGCAACATGATTGCTTATAAGTGTCTCAATGGGTTTTGTACTTGTTTGACGAACTTATGAAACATCTAACAACGCGTTTCTAGGACTCTAAACCAAGTTTCATGCAATATGAGTGCTTATAAGTGGCTCAATGAGCTTTGTACTAGTTTGACGAACTTATGAAACATCTAACAATGCGATTTCTAAGACTCTAAACCAAGTTTCATGAACTATGAGTGCTTATAAGTGTCTCAATGAGCTTTGTACTAGTTTGGCGAACTTATGAAACATCTAATAACGCCTTTCTAGGACTCTAAACCAAGTTTCATGCAACATGAGTGCTTATAGGTTTTTGAATGACCTTTGTACAAGTTTGACGAACTTATGAAACATCTAACAACTCGTTTCTAGGACTCTATACCAAGTTTCATGCAACATGAGTGCTTATAAGTGTCTCAATGAACTTTGTACTAGTTTGATGAACTTATGAAACATCTAACAACGCGTTTCTAGGAATTTAAACCAAGTATCATGCAACATGAGTGCTTATAAGTGTCTCAATGAGCTTTGTACAAGTTTGACGAACTTATGAAACAACTATTAACGCCTTTCTAGGACTCTAAACCAAGTTTCATGCTACATGATTGCTTATAAGTTCCTAAATGAGCTTTGTACAAGTTTGACGAACTTATGAAACATCTAACAACGCGTTTCTACGACTCTAAACCAAGTTTCATGCAACATGATTGCTTATAAGTGTCTCAATGAGCTTTGTACTAGTTTGACGAACTTATGAAACATCTAACAACGCGTTTCTAGGACTCTAAACCAAGTTTCATGCAACATGATTGCTTATAACTGTCTCAATGATCTTTGTATTAGTTTGACGAACTTATGAAACATCTAACAACGCGTTTCTAGGACTCTAAACCAAGTTTCATGCAACATGAGTGCTTATAAGTGTCTCAATGACCTTTGTACTAGTTTGACGAACTTATGAAACATCTAACAACGCGTTTCTAGGAGTCTTAACCAAGTTTCATGCAACATCAGTGCATATAAGTGTCTCAATGAGCTTTGTACAAGTTTGACGAACTTATGAAACATCTAACAACGCGTTTTTAGGACTTTAAACCAAGTTTCATGCAACATGAGTGCTTATAAGTGTCTCAATGAGCTTTGTACTTGTTTGACGAACTTATGAAACATCTAACAACGCGGTTTCTAGGACTCTAAAACAAGTTTCATGCAACATGAGTGCATACAAGTGTCTCAATGAGCTTTCTACAAGTTTAAGGAACTTATGAAACATCCAACAACTCGTTTCTAGGACTCTATACCAAGTTTCATGCAACATGAGTGCTTATAAGTGTCTCAATGAGCTTTGTACTAGTTTGATGAACTTATGAAACATCTAACAACGAGTTTCTAGGAATTTAAACCAAATTTCATGCAACATGAGCGCTTATAAGTTCCTCAATGAGCTTTTTACAAGTTTGACGAACGTATGAAACATTTAACAACGAGTTTCTAGGACTCTAAACAAAGTTTCATGCGACATGAGTGCTTATAAGTATCTCAATGAGCTTTGTACAAGTTTCACGAAATGATGAAACATCTAACAACGCGTTTCTAGGACTCTATACAAAGTTTCATGCGACATGAGTGCTTATAAGTATCTCAATGAGCTTTGTACAAGTTTCACGAAATGATGAAACATCTAACAACGCGTTTCTAGGACTCTAAACCAAGTTTCTTGCGACATGAGTGCTTATAAGTATCTCAATGAGCTTTGTACAACTTTCACGAACTTAGGAAACATCTAACAACGCGTTTCTAGGACTCTAAACCAAGTTTCATGCAACATGAGTACTTATAAGTGTCTCAATGAGCTTTGTACTTGTTTGACGAACTTATGAAACATCTAACAACGCGGTTTCTAGGAATCTAAACCAAGTTTCATGCAACATGAGTGCATATAAGTGTCTCAATGAGCTTTGTACAAGTTTGACAAACTTATGAAACATCTAACAACACGTTTCTAGGACTCTAAACCAAGTTTCATGCAACATGACTGCTTATAAGTGTCTCAATGAGCTTTGTACTTGTTTGACGAACTTATGAAACATCTAACAACGCGTTTCTAGGACTCTAAACCAATTTTCATGCAACACGAGTGCTTATAAGTGGCTCAATGAGTTTTGTACTAGTTTGACAAACTTATGAAACATCTAACAACGCGTTTTTAGGACTCTAAACCAAGTTTCATGCAACATGACTGCTTATAAGTGTCTCAATGAGCTTTGTACTTGTTTTACGAACTTATGAAACATCTAACAACGCGTTTCTAGGAGTCATAACCAAGTTTCATGCAACATCAGTGCATATAAGTGTCTCAATGAGCTTTGTACAAGTTTGACGAACTTATGAAACATCTAACTACGCGTTTCTAGGACTCTAAACCAAGTTTCATGCAACATGAGTGTTTATAAGTGTCTCAATGAGCTTTGTACTAGTTTGACGAACTTATGAAAGATCTAACAACGCGTTTCTAGGAGTCTTAACCAATTTTCATGCAACATCAGTGCATATAAGTGTCTCAATGAGCTTTGTACAAGTTTGACGAACTTATGAAACATCTAACAACGCGTTTCTAGGACTCTAAACCAAGTTTCATGCAACATGAGTGCTTATAATTGTCTCAATGAGCTTTGTACTAGTTTGACGAACTTATGAAACATCTAACAACGCGTTTCCAGGAGTCTTAACCAAGTTTCATGCAACATCAGTGCATATAAGTGTCTCAATGAGCTTTGTACAAGTTTGACGAAATTATGAAACATCTAACAACGTGTTTCTAGGACTCTAAACAAAGTTTCATGCAACATGAGTGCTTATAAGTGTCTCAAAGAGCTTTGTACTTGTTTGACGAACTTATGAGACATCTAACAACGCGGTTTCTAGGAATCTAAACCAAGTTTCATGCAACATGAGTGCATATAAGTGTCTCAATGAGCTTTGTACAAGTTTGACGAACTTATGAAACATCTAACAACGCGTTTCTAGGACTCTAAACCAAGTTGCATGCAACATGACTGCTTATAAGTGTCTCAATGAGCTTTGTACTTGTTTTACGAACTTATGAAACATCTAACAACGCGTTTCTAGGAGTCATAACCAAGTTTCATGCAACATCAGTGCATATAAGTGTCTCAATGAGCTTTGTACAAGTTTGACGAACTTATGAAACATCTAACAACGCGTTTCTAGGACTCTAAACCAAGTTGCATGCAACATGACTGCTTATAAGTGTCTCAATGAGCTTTGTACTTGTTTGACGAACTTATGAAACATCTAACAATGAGTTTCTAGGACTCTAAACCAAGTTTCATGCAATATGAGTGCTTATAAGTGGCTCAATGAGCTTTGTACTAGTTTGACGAACTTATGAAACATCTAACAACGCGATTTCTAAGACTCTAAACCAAGTTTCATGAACTATGAGTGCTTATAAGTGTCTCAATGAGCTTTGTACTAGTTTGGTGAACATATGAAACATCTAATAACGCCTTTCTAGGACTCTAAACCAAGTTTCATGCAACATGAGTGCTTATAAGTGTTTGAAGGACCTTTGTACAAGTTTGACGAACTTATGAAACATCTAACAA
Organism: Cochlearia excelsa; assembly: GCA_963556525.1. Classification (NCBI taxonomy): domain Eukaryota; kingdom Viridiplantae; phylum Streptophyta; class Magnoliopsida; order Brassicales; family Brassicaceae; genus Cochlearia; species Cochlearia excelsa. Next base: position 253,114 of record CAUVZT010000050.1, read on the forward strand.
CTCGTTTTTAGGGCTCTATACCAAGTTTCATGCAACATGAGTGCTTATAAGTGTCTCAATGAGCTTTGTACTAGTTTGATGAACTTATGAAACATCTAACAACGCGTTTCTAGGAATTTAAACCAAGTATCATGCAACATGAGTGCTTATAAGTGTCTCAATGAGCTTTGTACAAGTTTGACGAACTTATGAAACAACTAACAACGCCTTTCTAGGACTCTAAACCAAGTTTCATGCTACATGATTGCTTATAAGTTCCTAAATGAGCTTTGTACAAGTTTGACGAACTTATGAAACATCTAACAACGCGTTTCTACGACTCTAAACCAAGTTTCATACAACATGAGTGCTTATAAGTGTCTCAATGAGCTTTGTACTAGTTTGACGAACTTATGAAACATCTAACAACGCGTTTCTAGGACTCTAAACCAAGTTTCATGCAACATGATTGCTTATAACTGTCTCAATGAGCTTTGTACTAGTTTGACGAACTTATGAAACATCTAACAACGCGTTTCTAGGACTCAAAACCAAGTTTCATGCAACATGAGTGCTTATAAGTGTCTCAATGAGCTTTGTACTAGTTTGACGAACTTATGAAACATCTAACAACGTGTTTCTAGGAGTCTTAACCAAGTTTCATGCAACATCAGTGCATATAAGTGTCTCAATGAGCTTTGTACAAGTTTGACGAACTTATGAAACATCTAACAACGGGTTTCTAGGACTCTAAACAAATTTTCATGCGACATGAGTGCTTATAAGTATCTCAATGAGCTTTGTACAAGTTTCACGAAATGATGAAACATCTAACAACGCGTTTCTAGGACTCTAAACCAAGTTTCATGCAATATGAGTGCTTATAAGTGGCTCAATGAGCTTTGTACTAGTTTGACGAACTTATGAAACATCTAACAACGCGATTTCTAAGACTCTAAACCAAGTTTCATGAACTATGAGTGCTTATAAGTGTCTCAATGAGCTTTGTACTAGTTTGGTGAACTTATGAAACATCTAATAACGCCTTTCTAGGACTCTAAACCAAGTTTCATGCAACATGAGTGCTAAACCAAGTTTCATGCAACATGATTGCTTATAACTGTCTCAATGATCTTTGTATTAGTTTGACGAACTTATGAAACATCTAACAACGCGTTTCTAGGACTCTAAACCAAGTTTCATGCAACATGAGTGCTTATAAGTGTCTCAATGACCTTTGTACTAGTTTGACGAACTTATGAAACATCTAACAACGCGTTTCTAGGAGTCTTAACCAAGTTTCATGCAACATCAGTGCATATAAGTGTCTCAATGAGCTTTGTACAAGTTTGACGAACTTATGAAACATCTAACAACGCGTTTTTAGGACTTTAAACCAAGTTTCATGCAACATGAGTGCTTATAAGTGTCTCAATGAGCTTTGTACTTGTTTGACGAACTTATGAAACATCTAACAACGCGGTTTCTAGGACTCTAAAACAAGTTTCATGCAACATGAGTGCATACAAGTGTCTCAATGAGCTTTCTACAAGTTTAAGGAACTTATGAAACATCCAACAACTCGTTTCTAGGACTCTATACCAAGTTTCATGCAACATGAGTGCTTATAAGTGTCTCAATGAGCTTTGTACTAGTTTGATGAACTTATGAAACATCTAACAACGAGTTTCTAGGAATTTAAACCAAATTTCATGCAACATCAGCGCTTATAAGTTCCTCAATGAGCTTTTTACAAGTTTGACGAACGTATGAAACATTTAACAACGAGTTTCTAGGACTCTAAACAAAGTTTCATGCGACATGAGTGCTTATAAGTATCTCAATGAGCTTTGTACAAGTTTCACGAAATGATGAAACATCTAACAACGCGTTTCTAGGACTCTAAACCAAGTTTCTTGCGACATGAGTGCTTATAAGTATCTCAATGAGCTTTGTACAACTTTCACGAACTTAGGAAACATCTAACAACGCGTTTCTAGGACTCTAAACCAAGTTTCATGCAACATGAGTACTTATAAGTGTCTCAATGAGCTTTGTACTTGTTTGACGAACTTATGAAACATCTAACAACGCGGTTTCTAGGAATCTAAACCAAGTTTCATGCAACATGAGTGCATATAAGTGTCTCAATGAGCTTTGTACAAGTTTGACAAACTTATGAAACATCTAACAACACGTTTCTAGGACTCTAAACCAAGTTTCATGCAACATGACTGCTTATAAGTGTCTCAATGAGCTTTGTACTTGTTTGACGAACTTATGAAACATCTAACAACGCGTTTCTAGGACTCTAAACCAATTTTCATGCAACACGAGTGCTTATAAGTGGCTCAATGAGTTTTGTACTAGTTTGACAAACTTATGAAACATCTAACAACGCGTTTCTAGGACTCTAAACCAAGTTTCATGCAACATGACTGCTTATAAGTGTCTCAATGAGCTTTGTACTTGTTTTACGAACTTATGAAACATCTAACAACGCGTTTCTAGGAGTCATAACCAAGTTTCATGCAACATCAGTGCATATAAGTGTCTCAATGAGCTTTGTACAAGTTTGACGAACTTATGAAACATCTAACTACGCGTTTCTAGGACTCTAAACCAAGTTTCATGCAACATGAGTGTTTATAAGTGTCTCAATGAGCTTTGTACTAGTTTGACGAACTTATGAAAGATCTAACAACGCGTTTCTAGGACTTTAAACCAAGTTTCATGCAACATGAGTGCTTATAAGTGTCTCAATGAGCTTTGTACTTGTTTGACGAACTTATGAAACATCTCACAATGCGTTTCTAGGACTCTAAACCAAGTTTCATGCAACATGAGTGCTTATAAGTGGCTCAATGATCTTTGCACTAGTTTGACGAACTTATGAAACATCTAACAACGCGTTTCTAGGACTCTAAACCAAGTTTCATGCAACATGAGTGCTTATAATTGTCTCAATGAGCTTTGTACTAGTTTGACGAACTTATGAAACATCTAACAACGCGTTTCCAGGAGTCTTAACCAAGTTTCATGCAACATCAGTGCATATAAGTGTCTCAATGAGCTTTGTACAAGTTTGACGAAATTATGAAACATCTAACAACGTGTTTCTAGGACTCTAAACAAAGTTTCATGCAACATGAGTGCTTATAAGTGTCTCAAAGAGCTTTGTACTTGTTTGACGAACTTATGAGACATCTAACAACGCGGTTTCTAGGAATCTAAACCAAGTTTCATGCAACATCAGTGCATATAAGTGTCTCAATGAGCTTTGTACAAGTTTGACGAACTTATGAAACATCTAACAACGCGTTTCTAGGACTCTAAACCAAGTTTCATGCAACATGAGTGCTTATAATTGTCTCAATGAGCTTTGTACTAGTTTGACGAACTTATGAAACATCTAACAACGCGTTTCTAGGATTCTTAACCAAGTTTCATGCAACATCAGTGCATATAAGTGTCTCAATGAGCTTTGTACAAGTTTGACGAACTTATGAAACAACTAGCAACGCCTTTCTAGAACTCTAAACCAAGTTTCATGCAACATGAGTGCTTATAAGTGTCTCAATGAGCTTTGTACTTGTTTGATGAACTTATGAAACATCTAACAACGCGGTTTCTAGGATTCTAAACCAAGTTTCATGCAACATGAGTGCATATAAGTGTCTCAATGAGCTTTGTACAAGTTTGACAAACTTATGAAACATCTAACAACGCGTTTCTAGGACTCTAAACCAAGTTTCATGCAACATGACTGCTTATAAGTGTCTCAATGAGCTTTGTACTTGTTTGACGAACTTAAGAAACATCTAACAACGCGTTTCTAGGACTCTAAACCAAGTTTCATGCAATATGAGTGCTTATAAGTGGCTCAATGAGCTCTGTACTAGTTTGACGAACTTATGAAACATCTAACAACGCGATTTCTAAGACTCTAAACCAAGATTCATGAACTATGAGTGCTTATAAGTGTCTCAATGAGCTTTGTACTAGTTTGGCGAACTTATGAAACATCTAATAACGCCTTTCTAGGACTCTAAACCAAGTTACATGCAACATGAGTGCTTATAAGTGTCTGAATGAGCTTTGTACAAGTTTGACGAACTTATGAAACATCTAACAACTCGTTTCTAGGACTCTAAACCAAGTTTCATGCAACATGAGTGCTTATATGTGTCTCATTGAGCTTTGTACTAGTTTGACGAACTTATGAAACATCTAACAACGCGTTTCTAGGAGTCTTAACCAAGTTTCATGCAACATCAGTGTATATAAGTGTCTCAATGAGCTTTGTACAAGTTTGACGAACTTATGAAACAACTAACAACGCCTTTCTAGGACTCTAAACCAAGTTTCATGCTACATGATTGCTTATAAGTTCCTCAATGAGCTTTGTACAAGTTTGACGAACTTATGAAACATCTAACAACGCGTTTCTAGGACTCTAAACCAAGTTTCATGCAACATGACTGCTTATAAGTGTCTCAATGAGCTTTGTACTAGTTTGACGAACTTATGAAACATCTAACAACGCGTTTCTAGGACTCTAAACCAAGTTTCATGCAACATGAGTGCTTATACCTGTCTCGATGAGCTTTGTACTAGTTTGACGAACTTATGAAATATCTAACAACGCGTGTCTAGGACTATAAACAAAGTTTCATGCAACATGAGTGCTTATAAGTGTCTCAATGAGTTTTGTACTAGTTTGACGAACTTATGAAACATCTAACCACACGTTTCTAGGAGTCTTAACCAAGTTTCATGCAACATCAGTGCATATAAGTGTCTCAATGTGCTTTGTACAAGTTTGACGAACTTATGAAACATCTACAACGCGTTTCTAGGACTCTAAACCAAGTTTCATGCAACATGAGTGCTTATAAGTGTCTCAATGAGCTTTGTACTTGTTTGACGAACTTATGAAACATCTAACAACGCGATTTCTAGGACTCTAAACCAAGTTTCATGCAACATGAATGCATATAAGTGTCTCAATGAGCTTTGTAAAAGTTTAAGGAACTTATGAAACATCTAACAATTCGTTTCTAGGACTCTAAACCATGTTTCATGCAACATGAGTGCTTATAAGTGTCTCAATGAGCTTTGTACTAGTTTGACAAACTTCTGAAACATCTAACAACGCGTTTCTAGGACTTTAAACAAAGTTTCATGCAACATGAGGGCTTATAAGTGTCTCAATGAGCTTTGTACAAGTTTGACGAACTTATGAAACATCTAACAACGTGGTTGCTAGGACTCTAAACCAAGGTTCATGAAACATGAGTGCTTATAATTGTCTCAATGAGCTTTGTACTAGTTTGACGAACTTATGAAACATCTAACAACGCGTTTCTAGAAGTCTTAACCAAGTTTCATGCAACATCAGTGCATATAAGTGTCTCAATGAGCTTTGTACAAGTTTGACGAACTTATGAAACATCTATCAACGCTTTTCTAGGACTCTAAACCAAGTTTCATGCAACATGAGTGCTTATAAGTGTCTCAATGAGCTTTGTACTAGTTTGACGAACTTATGAAACATCTAACAACGCGCTTCTAGGAGTCTTAACAAAGTTGCATTCAACAAGAGGGCATATAAGTGTCTCAATGAGTTTTGTACAAGTTTAACGAACTTATGAAACATCTAGCAACGTGTTTCTAGGACTCTAAACCAAGTTTCATGCAACATGAGTGCTTATAAGTGTCTCAATGAGCTTTGTACTTGTTTGACGAACTTATGAAACATCTAACAACGCGTTTCTAGGATTCTAAACCAAGTTTCATGAAACATGAGTGCTTATAAGTGGCTTAATGAGCTTTGTACTAGTTTGACGAACTTATGATACATCTAATAACGCGGTTTCTATTGTTGAGGATAAGTATCGGCCAACGGTATCGGTCACGGAGATGACCGATATGAATAACGGAACCCACATCGAGAAGGTGTATCGGTCTAGAGTGACCGATACAAGGTGAAGGGAGACTTATATCGGTAAGGTGTATCGGCCACACTTGGCCGATACATTCAAACGGTAACCTCCCAACGGTCGGATCCGACTCATATCGGTGGAAGCATATCGGCCACACATGGCCGATACACCGTACCAAATAGAGCCGTTAGAGCTCCAACGGCTATATTCTTCTCTCTCTCTCTTTATATACTTTGTAATCTTCATTGTAAACATTAAGGAAGATACTTCCTCTTATACTTATCAATAAAATCTCTCTTATTCTCTCCTTAATCCACATAATCTCTCACAAATCTACATGGTATCGAGCGTAATAGCTCCTAAATCTCTATTCCGCAAATCTCTTTTCTGTTTTTGAGCATCACAAAGCTCAAAACTTTCGGTGCTCTTGAACTTTAAGCATCACAAAGCTTAAAATTCACACCTTTCTTATTCTCTTCTCTTAAATCTTAAAATTTACCATCTTTCTTTCAAATCTAATTCGGTTTTATCATGGAGGAGACTCAAGACACACAAATTTCTACCTATCAAAGCTCCAAGTTCGGCTTACCATCGGTTATTCTAAAGGGGAGTAACTATCTCCTTTGGACAAGAACGATCAAAACCGCTCTTGGAGGCCGTGGTCTTTTGAAGCATATTACCAAGCCTCATGAGTCTATTAACACGGATAGACTTCTCGGTGATGAAGACTTGACCGAGGAAGAGGAGAAATGGTTCCAAGGAGATCAACGGGTGCTAGGAATCATACAACATGCTCTAGATCCGGCGATACTTGAGGCCTACTCTTATTGTGAGACGGCTAAGGAGCTTTGGGATACACTCAAGAACATCTATGGGAATGTATCCAATCTAAGCCGAGTATATGAGGTAAAGAAAGCTCTCAACAATCTCTCTCAAGAAGATACCGAACTCACCGCCCACTATGGAAAGTTCCGAGCTTTATGGGCGGAGCTAGAGATGCTAAGGCCAAGCTCTATGGATGTGAAGGTGATTAACGAGAGGAAGGAGCAAGACAAAGTCTTCGGACTTCTCTTGACTCTTAACTCAAGTTATAAGGACCTCATCAAACATCTCTTAAGAGCCGACACTCTCCCATCTCTAGACTCCGTTGTATCTCAACTCCAAAGAGAACAAGGAGGCGATGAGCTATTCGGAAAGAAGGAGATTGTCTTAGCCAACAAAGCCTTCTTCAAGCCGCGTGAAGGAAGAAGGCCAATGGTGTGTGATCATTGCAAGAAGGGAGGGCACATGAAGGACAAATGCTGGATTCTTCATCCCCATCTCAAACCAAGCAAGTTCTCGGAGTCCAAGGCCAATCTCACTCAAGAAGACTCGGCTAATGGAGCAAGCACTTCAAGCCGAGGCAAAGATGAGCAAGCATTAGCCGTGGCTCCGTTCACCGATGAGTTTGTCCGGAAGTCGGATATTGAAGCACTCATAAAGGCCCTAAAGGGGTCCGGTATTGCCTCTTATTCTCTAAATGCTATTAAGATAGACAATGACCATAGGATAGTCAAGCCAATAATAGTAGACTCGGGTGCCTCTCACCATATGATTAGTAATGAGAATCTTATGAGAAATGTTAAACCGGCCATAGGGAATGTCATTGTTGCTAATGGGAGTAAAGTACCGATAAAAGGACTAGGAGATCTTAGGTTGTTTGATAGAGATATGAAAGCCCTTTATATGCCTAGTTTCACTTCTAATCTCTTATCGGTAAAACGGATAGCCAATGAATTGAATTGCAATGTTGTGTTTGGACCTAATGGTGTAACATTTCAGGATATTGACTCAAAGAAGATCATTGGTAGAGGGAGCACCAAGGGAGATCTATATGTGCTTGATACAAATCCGACAAGCTCTCATCTTTCTTTTGCTTTTAAAACGGTTTTATCCGAGGCTAATAGTTCTATTTGGCATGCTAGATTAGGACATCCTAACTCTAAAGCTCTTAAACTTATGTTACCTTGTGTTTCTTTTGATAATAATCTTTGTGAATCTTGCATTCTTGGTAAACATTGTAGAACCGTTTTCTCAAAGTCTATAAAAGTTTATGAACATTGTTTTGAGTTAATCCATTCGGATGTATGGACTTCTCCGTGCGTTTCTAGAGAAAACCACAAGTACTTTGTTACTTTCATAGATGAGAAGTCCAAATTCACATGGTTAACTCTTATTTCCTCTAAGGATAGAGTCTTAGACGCTTTTAAAAACTTTCAAAACTATATATCTAACCAATACAATGCCAAGATAAAATGTTTTAGGTCGGACAATGGGGGAGAATACATGGGCCAAATGTTCAAAGATCACTTAGCAAAGCATGGGATACTTCATCAAACAAGTTGCCCATACACACCACAACAAAACGGCGTAGCCGAGAGGAAGAATAGGCATCTTATGGAAGTTGCAAGATCAATGATGTTTCACACCAATGTCCCAAAGAGATTTTGGGGAGATGCGGTGACATCGGCTTGTTATCTAATCAATAGAACTCCAACTCAAATTCTTAATAATTTATCTCCTTTTGAAGTTCTAAACAATACCAAGCCTTTTATCTCTCACTTACGCGTATTTGGATGTGTTTGCTTTGTTCTAATTCCAGGGGAACAAAGGAGTAAGCTAGATGCAAAGAGCCTAAAAGGAATGTTCATCGGCTACTCCACTACTCAAAAGGGCTACAAGGCCTACATACCCGAGAGAAGAAGGGTAATGGTCTCAAGAGATGTGAAGTTTCTTGAAGGACAAGGCTACTATGAGGAGAAGAATTGGGAGAGCATTAAGGATCTACCCAATCCTTCCCAAGATAGAGCCGCAAACCTCAAGAGACTTATGGAGGATCTCGGATTAAACCTCGGTGATGATCTTGATGATGAAGTACCATCACATTCCCAAGAACCTCATCTTGATCATGAGGGGGAGAATGAAGAAGAATCGGCTATGAATGATCAAGAGGATCATGTAGTACAAGATTCATCCCAAACTCAAGCTCAAGCCGATCCGGTTCATGATCAAGATAATCATAGAGAAGATACGGTTCAAGAGAATCAACAAGAAGGTGTAAATGAAGAAGTAGTGCAACAACCTCTACGGAGAAGCACTAGAATCAAGCACCCCCCATCCAATTGGGTCAATACTCGAGTCTACTTCAACAATAAAGCCGTTGCTCATCCAATCCAAGCCGTATGCAATATGGTATCCTTTCCTCAAGAGCATCAAGTCTTTATGGCTAGCATTGATGAGAATTGGATACCTAAGACGTATGAAGAAGCTATGGAACATGAAGTATGGGTTCAAGCCGTAGACCAAGAAGACAAAGCCATGGAGCTTAATGACACTTGGTATGAGACCGACTTACCCAAAGGAAAGAGGACGGTTAGCTCTCGGTATGTCTTTACTATCAAGTACAAGAGTAACGGAGAGATAGAAAGACATAAGGCTCGGCTAGTGGCAAGGGGCTTTACCCAAACCTATGGTGAGGATTATCTTGAGACCTTTGCTCCGGTTGCTAAGCTTCACACGGTGAGAGTTATCTTCTCTATTGCCACAAACCTTGAATGGGATCTATGGCAAATGGACGTCAAGAATGCATTCTTACAAGGTGAATTAGAGGATGAAGTGTACATGACTCCTCCTCCGGGTATCAAAGACAAGATCACTCCGGGTAAAGTACTTAGATTGAAGAAGGCTATCTATGGTCTAAAGCAATCGCCAAGGGCTTGGTACCACAAGCTTAGTACCACTCTTCTCAACAAAGGATTCAAGAAATCCGAATCCGACCATACTCTCTTCACAAGCAAACGCCGAACGGGTATAGTAGTCATCCTCGTGTATGTTGATGATATCATCATCACCGGGGATGACAAGGTAAGGATTGAGGCTACCAAAGCTCATCTCAAATCTGTTTTTGACATTAAAGATCTCGGAGAGCTTAAGTACTTCCTTGGTATTGAAGTGTGTAGGTCTAAAGAAGGCCTATTCCTCTCCCAAAGGAAGTATACTCTTGATTTACTTGTTGAAACAGGAAAGCTTGGAGCTAAACCCGCAAAGACACCCTTGGAGGAGAACTACAAAGATATCCGCAAGGGGGAGCTTGAAGACAAGCCATACAAAGATCCAAAGCAATATAGGAGACTTGTTGGTAAGCTCATATACTTGACTATAACTCGGCCTGACATTTGTTTTGCCGTGAACCAGGTCTCACAACACATGCAATCACCGAAGAATCACCATTGGAACTTGGTGGATAGAGTGCTAAGGTATCTCAAAGGAGCTCCCGGACAAGGCATTTGGATGGGATGCAACAAGAACACGGAGATAGTGGGCTATTGTGATGCGGATTGGGCCGGTGATAGAGGGGATAGAAGATCCACAACCGGCTATTGCACTTTTATTGGAGGCAATCTTGTCACTTGGAAGAGCAAGAAGCAAAAGGTTGTCTCATGCTCCACAACCGAGTCCGAGTACCGAGCCATGAGGAAGTTGACTCAAGAGCTCATTTGGCTTAGAGGATTGGTCACGGATCTTGGTATTCAAGTCAATGGACCAATGACTATGCACGCCGACAACAAGTCCGCAATCAACTTAGCATCAAACTCCGTGTTCCATGAGAGGACAAAGCACATTGAGGTAGATTGCCATAAAGTCCGAGAAGCAATAGTCAAGAAGATCATCCTTCCGTGTTTCACCAAGAGTGAAGACCAATTGGCGGACATTTTTACAAAGGCAGCAAGCACCAAGGTTTGTGAGTTCATCCACTCAAAGATGGGACTCACGAACCTCATCAAACAATGAGGAGATCCCTAACCGAAGAGACTAGTACTCTTTTTCCCTTAGCAAGTTTTTATCCCAAGTGGTTTTACTTGCAAGGTTTTAATGAGGCTAGTCACGAGGTTCCAAGTCTAGCCATTCCATTAGGCTAGACTTGAGGGGGAGTGTTGAGGATAAGTATCGGCCAACGGTATCGGTCACGGAGATGACCGATATGAATAACGGAACCCACATCGAGAAGGTGTATCGGTCTAGAGTGACCGATACAAGGTGAAGGGAGACTTATATCGGTAAGGTGTATCGGCCACACTTGGCCGATACATTCAAACGGTAACCTCCCAACGGTCGGATCCGACTCATATCGGTGGAAGCATATCGGCCACACATGGCCGATACACCGTACCAAATAGAGCCGTTAGAGCTCCAACGGCTATATTCTTCTCTCTCTCTCTTTATATACTTTGTAATCTTCATTGTAAACATTAAGGAAGATACTTCCTCTTATACTTATCAATAAAATCTCTCTTATTCTCTCCTTAATCCACATAATCTCTCACAAATCTACATCTATGACTCTAAACCAAGTTTTATGCAACATGAGTGCTTATAAGTGTCTCAATGAGCTTTGTACTAGTTTGACGAAATTATGAAACATCTAACAACGCGTTTCTAGGACTCTAAACCAAGTTTCATGCAACATGAGTGCTTATAAGTGTCTCAGTGAGCTTTGTACTAGTTTGACGAACTTATGAAACATTTAACAACGCGTTTCTAGGAGTCTTAACAAAGTTGCATTCAAGATGAGTGCATATAAGTGTCTCAATGAGCTTTGTACAACTTTAACGAACTTATGAAACATCTAACAACGCGTTTCTAGGACTCTAAACCAAGTTTCATGCAACATGAGTGCTTATAAGTGTCTCAATGAGCTTTGTACTAGTTTGACAAACTTAGGAAACATCTAACAATGCGGTTTCTAGGACTCTAAACCAAGTTTCATAAAACATGAGTGCTTATAAGTGTCTCAATGAGCTTTGTACTAGTTTGACGAACTTATGAAACATCTAACAACGCGGTTTCTATGACTCTAAACCAAGTTTCATGCAACATGAGTGCTTATAAGTGTCTCAATGAGCTTTGTACTAGTTTGACGAACTTATGAAACATCTAACAGCGCGTTTGTAGGACTCTAAACCAAGTTTCATGCAACATGAGTGCTTATAAGTGTCTCAATGATCTTTGTACTTGTTGGACGAACTTATGAAACATCTAACAACGCATTTCTAGGACTTTAAACCAAGTTTCATGCAACATGAGTGCTTATAAGTGTCTCAATGAGCTTTGTACAAGTTTGATGAACTTATGAAACATCTAACAACACGTTTCTAGGACTCTAAACCAAGTTTCATGCAACATGAGTGCATATAAATGTCTCAATGAACTTTGTACAAGTTTGACAAACTTATGAAACATCTAACAACGCGTTTCTAGGACTCTAAACCAAGTTTCATGCAACATGACTGCTTATAAGTGTCTCAATGAGCTTTGTACTTGTTTGACGAACTTATGAAACATCTAACAACGCGTTTCTAGGACTCTAAACCAAGTTTCATGCAACATGAGTGTTTATAAGTGGCTCAATGAGCTTTGTACTAGTTTGACGAACTTATGAAACATCTAACAATGAAATTTCTAAGACTCTAAACCAAGTTTCGTGAACTATGAGTGCTTATAAGTGTCTCAATGAGCTTTGTACTAGTTTGGCAAACTTATGAAACATCTAATAACGCCTTTCTAGGACTCTAAACCAAGTTTCATGCAACATGAGTGCTTATAAGTGTCTTAATGAGCTTTGTACAAGTTTGACGAACTTATGAAACATCTAACAACTCGTTTCTAGGACTCTAAACCAAGTTTCATGCAACATGAGTGCTTATAAGTGTCTCAATGAGCTTTGTACTAGTTTGATGAACTTATGAAACATCTAACAACGCGTTTCTAGGAATTTAAACCAAGTTTCATGCAACTTGAGTGTTTATAAGTGTCTCAATGAGCTTTGTACAAGTTTGACGAACTTATGAAACAACTAACAACGCCTTTCTAGAACTCTAAACCAAGTTTCATGCTACATGATCGCTTATAAGTTCCTCAATGAGATTTGTACAAGTTTGACGAACTTATGAAACATCTAACAACGCGTGTATAGGATTCTCAACCAAGTTTCATGCAACATGAGTACTTATAAGTGTCTCAATGAGCTTTGTACTTGTTTGACGAACTTATGGAACATCTAACAACGCGTTTCTAGGACTTTAAACAGAGTTTCATGCAACATGAGGGCTTTGTACAAGTTTGACGAACTTATGAAACATCTAACAACGTGGTTGCTAGGACTCTAAACCAAGGTTCATGCAACATGAGTGCTTATAATTGTCTCAATGAGCTTTGTACTAGTTTGACGAACTAATGAAACATCTAACAACGCGTTTCTAGGAGTCTTAACAAAGTTGCATTCAACATGAGTGCATATAAGTGTCTCAATGAGCTTTGTACAACTTTAACAAAGTTATGAAACATCTAACAACGCGTTTCTAGGACTCTAAACCAAGTTTCATGCAACATGAGTGCTTATAAGTGTCTCAATGAGCTTTGTACTTGTTTGACGAACTTATGAAACATCTAACAACGCGTTTCTAGGACTCTATACCATGTTACATGCAACATGAGTCCTTATAAGTGTCTCAATGAGCTTTGTACAAGTTTGACAAACTTATGAAACATCTAACAAAGCATTTCTAGGACTCTAAACCAAGTTTCATGCAACATGAGTGCTTATAAGTGTCTCAATGAGCTTTGTACTAGTTTGACGAACTTAGGAAACATCTAACAATGCGGTTTCTAGGACTCTAAACCAAGTTTCATAAAACATGAGTGCTTATAAGTGTCTCAATGAGCTTTGTACAAGTTTGACAAACTTATGAAACATCTAACAACACGTTTCTAGGACTCTAAACCAAGTTTCATGCAACATGACTGCTTATAAGTGTCTCAATGAGCTTTGTACTTGTTTGACGAACTTATGAAACATCTAACAACGCGTTTCTTGGACTCTAAACCAAGTTTCATGCAACATGAGTGCTTATAAGTGTCTCAATGAGCTTTATACAAGTTTGACGAACTTATGAAACATCTAACAACGCGTTTCTAGGACTCTAAACCAAGTTGCATGCAACAGGAGTGCTTATAAGTGTCTCAATAAGCTTTGTACTAATTTGACGAACTTATGAAACATCTAACAACGCGTTTCTAGGACTCTAAACCAAGTTTCATGCAACATGAGTACTTATAAGTGTCTCAATGAGCTTTGTACTAGTTTGACGAACTTATGAAACATCTAACAACGCGTTTCTAGGACTCTAAACCAAGTTTCATGCAACATGACTTCTTATAAGTGTCTCAATGAGCTTTGTACTAGTTTGACGAACTTATGAAACATCTAACAACGCAGTTTCTAGGACTCTAAAACAAGTTTCATGCAACATGAGTGCTTATAAGTGTCTCGATGAGCTTTGTACTTGTTTGACGAACTTATGAAACTTCTAACAACGCGTTTCTAGGACTCAAAACCAAGTTTCATGCAAAATGAGTGCTTATAAATGTTTCAATGAGCTTTGTACTAGTTTGACGAACTTATGAAAAATCTAACAACGCGTTTCCAGGACTCTTAACCAAGTTTCATTCAACATGAGTGCATATAAGTGTCTCAATGATTTTTGTACAAGTTTAACGAACTTATGAAACATCTAACAACATATTTCTAGGACTCTAAACCAAGTTTCATGCAACATGAGTGCTTATAAGTGTCTCAATGAGCTTTTTACTTGTTTGAAGAACTTATGAAACATCTAACAACGCGTTTCTAGGACTCTAAACCAAGTTTCATGAAACATGAGTACTTATAAGTGGCTCAATGAGCTTTTTACTAGGTTGACGAACTTATGAAACATCTAACAACGCGGTTTCTAGGACTATAAACCAAGTTTCATGCAACATGAGTGCTTATAAGTGTCTCAATGAGCTTTGTACTAGTTTGATGAACTTATGAAACATCTAACAACGCGTTTCTAGGAGTCTTAACAAAGTTGCATTCAACATGAGTGCATATAAGTGTCTCAATGAGCTTTGTACAATTTTAACGAACTTACGAAACATCTAACAACGCGTTTCTAGGACTCTAAACCAAGTTTCGTGAAACATGAGTGCTTATAAGTGGCTCAATGAGCTTTGTACTAGTTTTACGAACTTATGAAACATCTAACAACGCGGTTTCTAGGACTCTAAACCAAGTTTCATGCAACATGAGTGCTTATAAGTGTCTCAATGAGCTTTGTACTAGTTTGACGAACTTATGAAACATCTAACAACGCGTTTCTAGGACTTTAAACCAACTTTCATGCAACATGAGTGCTTATAAGTGTCTCAATGAGCTTTGTACAAGTTTGACGAACTTATGAAACATCTAAAAACGTGGTTGCTAGGACTCTAAACCAAATTTCATGCAACATAAGTGCTTATAATTGTCTCAATGAGCTTTGTACTAGTTTGACGAACTTATGAAACATATAACAAAGCGTTTCTAGGAGTTTTAACCAAGTTTCATGCAACATCAATGCATATAAGTGTCTCAATGATCTTTGTACAAGTTTGACGAACTTATGAAACATCTAACAACACGTTTCTAGGATTCTAAACCAAGTTTCATGCAACATGACTGCTTATAAGTGTCTCAATGAGCTTTGTACTTATTTGACGAACTTATGAAACTTCTAACAACTCTTTTCTAGGACTCTAAACCAAGTTTCATGCAACATGAGTGCTTATAAGTGTCTCAATGAGCTTTGTACAAGTCTGACGAACTTATGAAACATCTAACAACGCGTTTCTAGGACTCTAAACCAATTTTCATGCAACATGAGTGCATATAAGTGTCTCAATGAGCTTTGTACAAGTTTGACAAACTTATGAAACATCTAACAACGCGTTTCTAGGACTCTAAACCAAGTTTCATGCAACATGAGTGCTTATAAGTGTCTCAATGATCTTTGTACTAGTTTGACGAACTTATGAAACATCTAACAACGCGTTTCTAGGACTCTAAACCAAGTTTCATGCAACATGAGTGCTTATAAGTGTCTCAATGAGCTTTGTACAAGTTTGACGAACTTATGAAACATCTAACAACTCGTTTCTAGGACTCTAAACCAAGTTTCGTGCAACATGAGTGCTTATAAGTGTCTCAATGAGCTTTGTACAAGTTTGACGAACTTATGAAACATCTAACAACGTGTTTCTAGGACTCTAAACCAAGTTTCATGCAACATGAGTGCTTATAAGTGTCTCAATGAGCTTTGTACTTGTTTGACGAACTTATAAAACTTCTAACAACGCGTTTCTAGGACTCAAAACCAAGTTTCATGCAAAATGAGTGCTTATAAATGTTTCAATGAGCTTTGTACTAGTTTGACGAACTTATGAAAAAATCTAACAACGCGTTTCCAGGACTCTTAACCAAGTTTCATGCAACATGAGTGCTTAAAAGTGTCTCAATGAGCTTTGTACTTGTTTGACGAACTTATGAAACATCTAACAACGCGTTTCTAGGATTCTAAACCAAGTTTCATGCTACATGACTGCTTATAAGTGTCTCAATGAGCTTTGTACTTGTTTGACGAACTTATGAAACATCTAACAACGTGTTTCTAGGACTCTAAACCAAGTTTCATGCAACATGAGTGCTTATAAGTGGCTCAATGATCTTTGTACTAGTTTGACGAACTTATGAAACATCTAACAACGCGATTTCTAAGACTCTAAACCAAGTTTCATGAACCATGAGTGCTTATAAGTGTCTCAATGAGCTTTGTACATGTTTGGCGAACTTATGAAACATCTCACAACGCGGTTTCTAGGACTCTAAAACAAGTTTCATGCAACATGAGTGCATGTAAGTGTCTCAATGAGCTTTGTACAAGTTTAAGGAACTTATGAAACATCTAACAACTCGTTTCTAGGACTCTAAACCAAGTTTCATGCAACATGAGTGCTTATAAGTGTCTCAATGAGCTTTGTACTAGTTTGACGAACTTATGAAACATCTAACAACGCGTTTCTAGGACTTTAAACCAAGTTTCATGCAACATGAGTGCTTATAAGTGTCTCAATGAGCTTTGTACATGTTTGACGAACTTATGAAACATCTAACAACGCGTTTCTAGGAGTCTTAACCAAGTTTCATGCAACATCAGTGCATATAAGTGT
Organism: Cochlearia excelsa; assembly: GCA_963556525.1. Lineage (NCBI taxonomy): Eukaryota > Viridiplantae > Streptophyta > Magnoliopsida > Brassicales > Brassicaceae > Cochlearia > Cochlearia excelsa. The sequence continues at coordinate 270,162 of CAUVZT010000050.1, forward strand.
CTCAATGCGCTTTGTACAAGTTTGACGAACTTATGAAACATCTATCAACGCGTTTCTAGGACTCTAAATAAAGTTTCATGTAACATGAGTGCTTATAAGTGTCTCAATGAGCTTTGTACTAGTTTGAAGAACTTATGAAACATCTAACAACGCGCTTCTAGGAGTCTTAACAAAGTTGCATTCAACATGAGGGCATATAAGTGTCTCAATGAGTTTTGTACAAGTTTAACGAACATATGAAACATCTAACAACGTGTTTCTATGACTCTAAACCAAGTTTCATGCAACATGAGTGCTTATAAGTGTCTCAATGAGCTTTGTACTTGTTTGACGAACTTATTAAACATCTAACAACGCGTTTCTAGGACACTAAACCAAGTTTCATGCAACATGAGTGCTTATAAGTGGATTAATGAGCTTTGTACTAGTTTGACGAACTTATTAGACATCTAACAACGCGGTTTCTATGACTCTAAACCAAGTTTCATGCGACATGAGTGCTTATAATTGTCTCAATGAGCTTTGTACAAGTTTGACAAACTTATGAAACATCTAAAAACGCGTTTCTAGGACTCTAAACCAAGTTTCATGCAACATGAGTGCTTATAAGTATCTCAATGATCTTTGTACTAGTTTGACGAACTTATAAAACATCTAACAACGCGTTTCTAGGACTCTAAACCAAGTTTCATGCAACATGACTGCTTATAAGTGTCTCAATGAGCTTTGTACTTGTTTGACGAACTTATGAAACATCTAACAACGCGTTTCTAGGACTCTAAACCAAGTTTCATGCAACATGAGTGTTTATAAGTGGCTCAATGAGCTTTGTACTAGTTTGACGAACTTATGAAACATCTAACAATGAAATTTCTAAGACTCTAAACCAAGTTTCGTGAACTATGAGTGCTTATAAGTGTCTCAATGAGCTTTGTACTAGTTTGGCAAACTTATGAAACATCTAATAACGCCTTTCTAGGACTCTAAACCAAGTTTCAGGCAACATGAGTGTTTATAAGTGTCTTAATGAGCTTTGTACAAGTTTGACGAACTTATGAAACATCTAACAACTCGTTTCTAGGACTCTAAACCAAGTTTCATGCAACATGAGTGCTTATAAGTATCTCAATGAGCTTTGTACTAGTTTGATGAACTTATGAAACATCTAACAATGCGTTTCTAGTAATTTAAACCAAGTTTCATGCAACTTGAGTGTTTATAAGTGTCTCAATGAGCTTTGTACAAGTTTGACGAACTTATGAAACAACTAACAACGCCTTTCTAGAACTCTAAACCAAGTTTCATGCTACATGATCGCTTATAAGTTCCTCAATGAGATTTGTACAAGTTTGACGAACTTATGAAACATCTAACAACGCGTATATAGGATTTTCAACCAAGTTTCATGCAACATGAGTACTTATAAGTGTCTCAATGAGCTTTGTACTTGTTTGACGAACTTATGGAACATCTAACAACGCGTTTCTAGGACTTTAAACAGAGTTTCATGCAACATGATGGCTTATAAGTGTCTCGATGAGCTTTGTACAAGTTTGACGAACTTATGAAACATCTAACAACGTGGTTGCTAGGACTCTAAACCAAGGTTCATGCAACATGAGTGCTTATAATTGTCTCAATGAGCTTTGTACTAGTTTGACGAACTAATGAAACATCTAACAACGCGTTTCTAGGAGTCTTAACAAAGTTGCATGCAACATGAGTGCATATAAGTGTCTCAATGAGCTTTGTACAACTTTAACGAACTTATGAAACATCTAACAACGCGTTTCTAGGACTCTAAACCAAGTTTCATGCAACATGAGTGCTTATAAGTGTCTCAATGAGCTTTGTACTTGTTTGACGAACTTATGAAACATCTAACAACGCGTTTCTAGGACTCTATACCATGTTACATGCAACATGAGTCCTTATAACTGTCTCAATGAGCTTTGTACAAGTTTGACAAACTTATGAAACATCTAAAAAAGCATTTCTAGGACTCTAAACCAAGTTTCATGCAACATGAGTGCTTATAAGTGTCTCAATGAGCTTTGTACTAGTTTGACGAACTTTGGAAACATCTAACAATGCGGTTTCTAGGACTCTAAACCAAGTTTCATAAAACATGAGTGCTTATAAGTGTCTCAATGAGCTTTGTACAAGTTTGACAAACTTATGAAACATCTAACAACACGTTTCTAGGACTCTAAACCAAGTTTCATGCAACATGACTGCTTATAAGTGTCTCAATGAGCTTTGTACTTGTTTGACGAACTTATGAAACATCTAACAACGCGTTTCTGGGACTCTAAACCAAGTTTCATGCAACATGAGTGCTTATAAGTGTCTCAATGAGCTTTATACAATTTTGACGAACTTATGAAACATCTAACAACGCGTTTCTAGGACTCTAAACCAAGTTTCATGCAACAGGAGTGCTTATAAGTGTCTCAATAAGCTTTGTACTAATTTAACGAACTTATGAAACATCTAACAACGCGTTTCTAGGACTCTAAACCAAGTTTCATGCAACATGAGTACTTATAAGTGTCTCAATGAGCTTTGTACTTGTTTGACGAACTTATGAAACATCTAACAACGCGTTTCTAGTACTCTAAACAAAGTTCCATGCAACATGAGTGATTAAAAGTGTCTCAATGGGCTTTGTACTAGTTTGACGAACTTATGAAACATCTAACAACGCGTTTCTGGAGTCTTAACAAAGTTGCATTCAACATGAGTGCATATAAGTGTCTCAATGAGCTTTGTACAACTTTAACGAACTTACGAAACATCTAACAACGCGTTTCTAGGACTCTAAACCAAGTTTCATGAAACATGAGTGCTTATAAGTGGCTCAATGAGCTTTGTACTAGTTTGACGAACTTATGAAACATCTAACAACGCGGTTTCTAGGACTCTAAACCAAGTTTCATGCAACATGAGTGCTTATAAGTGTCTCAATGAGCTTTGTACTAGTTTGACAAACTTATGAAACATCTAACAACGCGTTTCTAGGACTCTAAACCAAGTTTCATGCAACATGAGTGCATGTAAGTGTCTCAATGAGCTTTGTACAAGTTTAAGGAACTTATGAAACATCTAACAATTCGTTTCTAGGACTCTAAACCAAGTTTCATGCAACATGAGTGCTTATAAGTGTCTCAATGAGCTTTGTACTAGTTTGACGAACTTATGAAACATCTAACAACGCTTTTCTAGGAGTGTTAACAAAGTTGCATTCAACATGAGTGCATATAAGTGTCTCAATGAGCTTTTTACAACTTTAACGAACTTATGAAACATCTAACAACGCGTTTCTAGGACTCTAAACCAAGTTTTATGCAACATGAGTGCTTATAAGTGTCTCAATGAGCTTTGTACTTGTTTGACGAACCTATGAAACATCTAACAACGCGTTTCTAGGACTCTATACCATGTTACATGCAACATGAGTCCTTATAAGTGTCTCAATGAGCTTTGAACAAGTTTTACGAACTTATGAAACATCTAACAACTCGTTTCTAGGACTCTAAACCAAGTTTCATGCAACATGAGTGCTTATAAGTGTCTCAATGAGCTTTGTACTAGTTTGACGAACTTAGGAAAAATCTAACAATGCGGTTTCTAGGACTCTAAACCAAGTTTCATAAAACATGAGTGCTTATAAGTGTCTCAATGAGCTTTGTACTAGTTTGACGAAGTTATAAAACATCTAACAACGCGTTTCTAGGACTTTAAACCAACTTTCATGAAACATGAGTGCATATAAGTGTCTCAATGAGCTTTGTACAACTTTAACGAACTTATGAAACATCTAACAACGCGTTTCTAGGACTCTAAACCAAGTTTCATGCAACATGAGTGCTTATAAGTGTCTCAATGAGCTTTGTACTTGTTTGACGAACTTATGAAACATCTAACAACGCGTTTATAGGACTATATACCATGTTACATGCAACATGAGTCCTTATAAGTGTCTCAATGAGCTTTGTACAAGTTTGACAAACTTATGAAACATCTAAAAAAGCATTTCTAGGACTCTAAACCAAGTTTCATGCAACATGAGTGCTTATAAGTGTCTCAATGAGCTTTGTACTAGTTTGACGAACTTAGGAAACATCTAACAATGCGGTTTCTAGGACTCTAAACCAAGTTTCATAAAACATGAGTGCTTATAAGTGTCTCAATGAGCTTTGTACAAGTTTGACAAACTTATGAAACATCTAACAACACGTTTCTAGGACTCTAAACCAAGTTTCATGCAACATGACTGCTTATAAGTGTCTCAATGAGCTTTGTACTTGTTTGACGAACTTATGAAACATCTAACAACGCGTTTCTTGGACTCTAAACCAAGTTTCATGCAACATGAGTGCTTATAAGTGTCTCAATGAGCTTTATACAAGTTTGACGAACTTATGAAACATCTAACAACGCGTTTCTAGGACTCTAAACCAAGTTTCATGCAACAGGAATGCTTATAAGTGTCTCAATAAGCTTTGTACTAATTTGACGAACTTATGAAACATCTAACAACGCGTTTCTAGGACTCTAAACCAAGTTTCATGCAACATGAGTACTTATAAGTGTCTCAATGAGCTTTGTACTAGTTTGACGAACTTATGAAACATCTAACAACGCGTTTCTAGTACTCTAAACAAAGTTTCATGCAACCTGAGTGCTTAAAAGTGTCTCAATGGGCTTTGTACTAGTTTGACGAACTTATGAAACATCTAACAACGCGTTTCTAGGAGTCTTAACAAAGTTGCATTCAACATGAGTGCATATAAGTGTCTCAATGAGCTTTGTACAACTTTAACGAACTTACGAAACATCTAACAACGCGTTTCTAGGACTCTAAACCAAGTTTCATGAAACATTGGTGCTTATAAGTGGCTCAATGAGCTTTGTACTAGTTTGACGAACTTATGAAACATCTAACAACGCGGTTTCTAGGACTCTAAACCAAGTTTCATGCAACATGAGTGCTTATAAGTGTCTCAATGAGCTTTGTACTAGTTTGACAAACTTATGAAACATCTAACAACGCGTTTCTAGGACTCTAAACCAAGTTTCATGCAACATGAGTGCATGTAAGTGTCTCAATGAGCTTTGTACAAGTTTAAGGAACTTATGAAACATCTAACAACTCGTTTCTAGGACTCTAAACCAAGTTTCATGCAACATGAGTGCTTATAAGTGTCTCAATGAGCTTTGTACTAGTTTGACGAACTTATGAAACATCTAACAACGCTTTTCTAGGAGTGTTAACAAAGTTGCATTCAACATGAGTGCATATAAGTGTCTCAATGAGCTTTTTACAACTTTAACGAACTTATGAAACATCTAACAACGCGTTTCTAGGACTCTAAACCAAGTTTTATGCAACATGAGTGCTTATAAGTGTCTCAATGAGCTTTGTACTTGTTTGACGAACCTATGAAACATCTAACAACGCGTTTCTAGGACTCTATACCATGTTACATGCAACATGAGTCCTTATAAGTGTCTCAATGAGCTTTGAACAAGTTTTACGAACTTATGAAACATCTAACAACTCGTTTCTAGGACTCTAAACCAAGTTTCATGCAACATGAGTGCTTATAAGTGTCTCAATGAGCTTTGTACTAGTTTGACGAACTTAGGAAAAATCTAACAATGCGGTTTCTAGGACTCTAAACCAAGTTTCATAAAACATGAGTGCTTATAAGTGTCTCAATGAGCTTTGTACTAGTTTGACGAAGTTATAAAACATCTAACAACGCGTTTCTAGGACTTTAAACCGACTTTCATGAAACATGAGTGCTTATAAGTGTCTCAATGAGCTTTGTACAAGTTTGACGAACTTATGAAACATCTAAAAACGTGGTTGCTAGAACTCTAAACCAAGTTTCATGCAACATGAGTGCTTATAATTGTCTCAATGAGCTTTGTACTAGTTTGACGAACTTATGAAACATATAACAAAGCGTTTCTAGGAGTCTTAACCAAGTTTCATGCAACATCAGTGCATATAAGTGTCTCAATGATCTTTGTACAAGTTTGACGAACTTATGAAACATCTAACAACGCGTTTCTAGGACTCTAAACCAAGTTTCATGCAACATGAGTACTTATAAGTGTCTCAATGAGCTTTGTACTAGTTTGACGAACTTATGAAACATCTAACAACCCGTTTCTAGGAGTCTTAAAAAAAGTTGCATTCAACATGAGTTCATATAAGTGTCTCAATGATTTTTGTACAAGTTTAACGAACTTATGAAACATCTAACAACATGTTTCTAGGACTCTAAACCAAGTTTCATGCAACATGAGTGCTTATAAGTGTCTCAATGAGCTTTTTACTTGTTTGAAGAACTTATGAAAAATCTAACAACGCGTTTCTAGGAATCTAAACCAAGTTTCATGAAACATGAGTACTTATAAGTGGCTCAATGAGCTTTGTACTAGTTTGACAAACTTATGAAAAATCTAACAACGCGGTTTCTAGGACTCTAAACCAAGCTTCATGCAACATGAGTGTTTATAAGTGTCTCAATGAGCCTTGTACTAGTTTGACGAACTTATGAAACATCTAACAACGCGTTTCTAGGACTCTAAACCAAGTTTCATGCAACATGAGTGCTTATAAGTGTCTCAATGAGCTTTGTACTAGTTTGATGAACTTATGAAACATCTAACAACGCGTTTCTAGGAGTCTTAACAAAGTTGCATTCAACATGAGTGCATATAAGTGTCTCAATGAGCTTTGTACAACTTTAACGAACTTATGAAACATCTAACAACGCGTTTCTAGGACTCTAAACCAAGTTTCATGCATCATGAGTGCTTATAAGTGGCTTAATGAGCTTTGTACTAGTTTGACGAACTTATGAAACATCTAACAACGCGGTTTCTATGACTCTAAACCAAGTTTCATGCAACATGAGTGCTTATAAGTGTTTCAATGAGCTTTGTACTAGTTTGACGAATTTATGAAACATCTAACAACGCGTTTCTAGGAGTCTTAACAAAGTTGCATTCAACATGAGTGCATATAAGTGTCTCAATGAGCTTTTTACAACTTTAACGAACTTATGAAACATCTAACAACGCGTTTCTAGGACTCTAAACCAAGTTTCATGCAACATGAGTGCTTATAAGTGTCTCAATGAGCTTTGTACTTGTTTGACGAACTTATGAAACATCTAACAACGCGTTTCTAGGAGTCTATACCATGTTACATGCAACATGAGTCCTTATAAGTGTCTCAATGAGATTTGTACAAGTTTGACGAACTTATGAAACTTCTAACAACTCGTTTCTAGGACTCTAAACCAAGTTTCATGCAACATGAGTGCTTATAAGTGTCTCAATGAGCTTTGTACTAGTTTGACGAACTTAGGAAACATCTAACAATGCGGTTTCTAGGACTCTAAACCAAGTTTCATAAAACATGAGTGCTTATAATTGTCTCAATGAGCTTTGTACAAGTCTGACGAACTTATGAAACATCTAACAACGCGTTTCTAGGACTTTTAAACCAATTTTCATGCAACATGAGTGCATATAAGTGTCTCAATGAGATTTGTACAAGTTTGACAAACTTATGAAACATCTAACAACGCGTTTCTAGGACTCTAAACCAAGTTTCATGCAACATGAGTGCTTATAAGTGTCTCAATGATCTTTGTACTAGTTTGACGAACTTATGAAACATCTAACAACGCGTTTCTAGGACTCTAAACCAAGTTTCGTGCAACATGAGTGCTTATAAGTGTCTCAATGAGCTTTGTACAAGTTTGACGAACTTATGAAACATCTAACAACTCGTTTCTAGGACTCTAAACCAAGTTTCGTGCAACATGAGTGCTTATAAGTGTCTCAATGAGCTTTGTACAAGTTTGACGAACTTATGAAACATCTAACAACGCGTTTCTAGGACTCTAAACCAAGTTTCATGCAACATGAGTGCTTATAAGTGTGTCAATGAGCTTTGTACTAGTTTGATGAACTTATGAAACATCTAACAACGCGTTTCTAGGAGTCTTAACCAAGTTTCATTCAACATGAGTGCATATAAGTGTCTCAATGAGCTTTGTACAACTTTAACGAACTTATGAAACATCTAACAATGCGTTTCTAGGACTCTAAACCAAGTTTCATGCAACATGAGTGCTTATAAGTGTCTCAATGAGCTTTGTACTTGTTTGACGAACTTATGAAACATCTAACAACGCGTTTCTAGGACTCTATACCATGTTACATGCAACATGAGTCCTTATAAGTGTTTCAATGAGCTTTGTACAAGTTTGACGAACTTATGAAACATCTAACAACGCGTTTCTAGGCCTCTAAACCAAGTTTTTTGCAACATGACTGCTTATAAGTGTTTCAATGAGCTTTGTACTTGTTTGACGAACTTATGAAACATCTAACAACGCGTTTCTAGGACTCTAAACCAAGTTTCATGCAATATGAGTGCTTATAAGTGTCTCAATGAGCTTTGTACTTGTTTGACGAACTTATGAAACATCTAACAACGCGTTTCTAGGACTCTAAACCAAGTTTCATGCAACATGAGTGCTTATAAGTGGCTTAATGAGCTTTGTACTAGTTTGAAGAACTTATGAAACATCTAACAACGCGGTTTCTATGACTCTAAACCAAGTTTCATGCAACATGAGTGCTTATAAGTGTGTCAATGAGCTTTGTACTAGTTTGACGAACTTATGAAACATCTAACAACGCGTTTCTAGGAGTCTTAACAAAGTTGCATTCAACATGAGTGCTTATAAGTGTCTCAATGAGCTTTTTACAACTTTAACGAACTTATGAAACATCTAACAACGCGTTTCTAGGACTCTAAACCAAGTTTCATGAAACATGAGTACTTATAAGTGGCTCAATGAGCTTTGTACTAGTTTGACGAACTTATGAAAAATCTAACAACGCGGTTTCTAGGACTCTAAACCAAGTTTCATGCAACATGAGTGTTTATAAGTGTCTCAATGAGCTTTGTACTAGTTTGACGAACTTATGAAACATCTAACAACGCGTTTCTAGGACTCTAAACCAAGTTTCATGCAACATGAGTGCTTATAAGTGTCTCAATGAGCTTTGTACTAGTTTGATGAACTTATGAAACATCTAACAACGCGTTTCTAGGAGTCTTAACCAAGTTTCATTCAACATGAGTGCTTATAAGTGTCTCAATGAGCTTTGTACAAGTTTGACGAAATTTATGAAACATCTAACAACGCGTTTCTAGGACTCTAAACCAAGTTTCATGCAACATGAGTGCTTATAAGTGTCTCAATGAGCTTTGTACAAGTTTGACGAACTTATGAAACATCTAACAACGCGTTTCTAGGACTCTATACCAAGTTTCATGCAACATGAGTCCTTATAAGTGTCTCAATGAGCTTTGTACAAGTTTCACGAACTTATGAAACATCTAACAACGCGTTTCTAGGACTCTAAACCAAGTTTCATGCAACATGAGTGCTTATAAGTTCTTATAAGTCTCATTTTGATGAGCTTTGTACTTGTTTGACGAACTTATGAAACATCTAACAACGCGTTTCTAGGACTCTAAACCAAGTTTCATGCAACATGAGTGCTTATAAGTTTCTCAATGAGCTTTGTACTAGTTTGACGAACTTATGAAACATCTAACAACGCGGTTTCTATGACTCTAAACCAAGTTTCATGCAACATGAGTGCTTATAAGTGTCTCAATGAGCTTTGTACTAGTTTGACGTACTTATGAAACATCTAACAACGCGTTTCTAGGACTCTAAACCAAATTTCATGCAACATGAGTGCTTATAAGTGTCTCAATGAGCTTTGTACTAGTTTGACGAACTTATGAAACATCTAACAACGCGTTTCTAGGAGTATTAACAAAGTTGCATTCAACATGAGTGCATATAAGTGTCTCAATGAGCTTTTTACAACTTTAACGAACTTATGAAACATCTAACAACGCGTTTCTAGGACTCTAAACCAAGTTTTATGCAACATGAGTGCTTATAAGTGTCTCAATGAGCTTTGTACTTGTTTGACGAACCTATGAAACATCTAACAACGCGTTTCTAGGACTCTATACCATGTTACATGCAACATGAGTCCTTATAAGTGTCTCAATGAGCTTTGAACAAGTTTTACGAACTTATGAAACATCTAACAACTCGTTTCTAGGACTCTAAACCAAGTTTCATGCAACATGAGTGCTTATAAGTGTCTCAATGAGCTTTGTACTAGTTTGACGAACTTAGGAAAAATCTAACAATGCGGTTTCTAGGACTCTAAACCAAGTTTCATAAAACATGAGTGCTTATAAGTGTCTCAATGAGCTTTGTACTAGTTTGACGAAGTTATAAAACATCTAACAACGCGTTTCTAGGACTTTAAACCAACTTTCATGAAACATGAGTGCTTATAAGTGTCTCAATGAGCTTTGTACAAGTTTGACGAACTTATGAAACATCTAAAAACGTGGTTGCTAGGACTCTAAACCAAGTTTCATGCAACATGAGTGCTTATAATTGTCTCAATGAGCTTTGTAATAGTTTGAAGAACTTATGAAACATATAACAAAGCGTTTCTAGGAGTCTTAACCAAGTTTCATGCAACATCAGTGCATATAAGTGTCTCAATGATCTTTGTACAAGTTTGACGAACTTATGAAACATCTAACAACGCGTTTCTAGGACTCTAAACCAAGTTTCATGCAACATGAGTACTTATAAGTGTCTCAATGAGCTTTGTACTAGTTTGACGAACTTATGAAACATCTAACAACCCGTTTCTAGGAGTCTTAAAAAAGTTGCATTCAACATGAGTGCATATAAGTGTCTCAATGATTTTTGTACAAGTTTAACGAACTTATGAAACATCTAACAACATGTTTCTAGGACTCTAAACCAAGTTTCATGAAACATGAGTGCTTATAAGTGTCTCAATGAGCTTTTTACTTGTTTGAAGAACTTATGAAACATCTAACAACGCGTTTCTAGGACTCTAAACCAAGTTTCATGAAACATGAGTACTTATAAGTGGCTCAATGAGCTTTGTACTAGTTTGACAAACTTATGAAAAATCTAACAACGCGGTTCCTAGGACTCTAAACCAAGCTTCATGCAACATGAGTGTTTATAAGTGTCTCAATGAGCCTTGTACTAGTTTGACGAACTTATGAAACATCTAACAACGCGTTTCTAGGACTCTAAACCAAGTTTCATGCAACATGAGTGCTTATAAGTGTCTCAATGAGCTTTGTACTAGTTTGATGAACTTATGAAACATCTAACAACGCGTTTCTAGGAGTCTTAACAAAGTTGCATTCAACATGAGTGCATATAAGTGTCTCAATGAGCTTTGTACAACTTTAACGAATTTATGAAACATCTAACAACGCGTTTCTAGGACTCTAAACCAAGTTTCATGCAACATGAGTGCTTATAAGTGTCTCAATGAGCTTTGTACTTGTTTGACGAACTTATGAAACATCTAACAACGCGTTTCTAGGAATCTATACAATGTTACATGCAACATGAGTCCTTATAAGTGTCTCAATGAGCTTTGTACAAGTTTGACGAACTTATGAAACATCTAACAACGCGTTTCTGGGACTCTAAACCAAGTTTCATGCAACATGACTGCTTATAAGTGTCTCAATGAGCTTTGTACTTGTTTGACGAACTTATGAAACATCTAACAACGCGTTTCTAGGACTCTAAACCAAGATTCATGCAACATGAGTGCTTATAAGTTTCTCAATGAGCTTTGTACTAGTTTGACGAACTTATGAAACATCTAACAACGCGGTTTCTATGACTCTAAACCAAGTTTAATGCAACATGAGTGCTTATAAGTGTCTCAATGAGCTTTGTACTAGTTTGACGTACTTATGAAACATCTAACAACGCGTTTCTAGGACTCTAAACCAAATTTCTTGCAACATGAGTGCTTATAAGTGTCTCAATGAGCTTTGTACTAGTTTGACGAACTTATGAAACATCTAACAACGCGTTTCTAGGAGTATTAACAAAGTTGCATTCAACATGAGTGCATATAAGTGTCTCAATGAGCTTTTTACAACTTTAACGAACTTATGAAACATCTAACAACGCGTTTCTAGGACTCTAAACCAAGTTTTATGCAACATGAGTGCTTATAAGTGTCTCAATGAGCTTTGTACTTATTTGACGAACCTATGAAACATCTAACAACGCGTTTCTAGGACCTATACCATGTTACATGCAACATGAGTCCTTATAAGTGTCTCAATGAGCTTTGAACAAGTTTTACGAACTTATGAAACATCTAACAACTCGTTTCTAGGACTCTAAACCAAGTTTCATGCAACATGAGTGCTTATAAGTGTCTCAATGAGCTTTGTACTAGTTTGACGAACTTAGGAAAAATCTAACAATGCGGTTTCTAGGACTCTAAACCAAGTTTCATAAAACATGAGTGCTTATAAGTGTCTCAATGAGCTTTGTACTAGTTTGACGAAGTTATAAAACATCTAACAACGCGTTTCTAGGACTTTAAACCAACTTTCATGAAACATGAGTGCTTATAAGTGTCTCAATGAGCTTTGTACAAGTTTGACGAACTTATGAAACATCTAAAAACGTGGTTGCTAGGACTCTAAACCAAGTTTCATGCAACATGAGTGCTTATAATTGTCTCAATGAGCTTTGTACTAGTTTGACGAACTTATGAAACATATAACAAAGCGTTTCTAGGAGTCTTAACCAAGTTTCATGCAACATCAGTGCATATAAGTGTCTCAATGATCTTTGTACAAGTTTGACGAACTTATGAAACATCTAACAACGCGTTTCTAGGACTCTAAACCAAGTTTCATGCAACATGAGTACTTATAAGTGTCTCAATGAGCTTTGTACTAGTTTGACGAACTTATGAAACATCTAACAACCCGTTTCTAGGAGTCTTAAAAGAAGTTGCATTTAACATGAGTGCATATAAGTGTCTCAATGATTTTTGTACAAGTTTAACGAACTTATGAAACATCTAACAACATGTTTCTAGGACTCTAAACCAAGTTTCATGCAACATGAGTGCTTATAAGTGTCTCAATGAGCTTTTTACTTGTTTGAAGAACTTATGAAAAATCTAACAACGCGTTTCTAGGACTCTAAACCAAGTTTCATGAAACATGAGTACTTATAAGTGGCTCAATGAGCTTTGTACTAGTTTGACAAACTTATGAAAAATCTAACAACGCGGTTTCTAGGACTCTAAACCAAGCTTCATGCAACATGAGTGTTTATAAGTGTCTCAATGAGCCTTGTACTAGTTTGACGAACTTATGAAACATCTAACAACGCGTTTCTAGGACTCTAAACCAAGTTTCATGCAACATGAGTGCTTATAAGTGTCTCAATGAGCTTTGTACTAGTTTGATGAACTTATGAAACATCTAACAACGCGTTTCTAGGAGTCTTAACAAAGTTGCATTCAACATAAGTGCATATAAGTGTCTCAATGAGCTTTGTACAACTTTAACGAACTTATGAAACATCTAACAACGCGTTTCTAGGACTCTAAACCAAGTTTCATGCAACATGAGTGCTTATACGTGGCTTAATGAGCTTTGTACTAGTTTGACGAACTTATGAAACATCTAACAACGCGGTTTCTATGACTCTAAACCAAGTTTCATGCAACATGAGTGCTTATAAGTGTCTCAATGAGCTTTGTACTAGTTTGACGAATTTATGAAACATCTAACAACGCGTTTCTAGGAGTCTTAACAAAGTTGCATTCAACATGAGTGCATATAAGTGTCTCAATGAGCTTTTTACAACTTTAACGAACTTATGAAACATCTAACAACGCGTTTCTAGGACTCTAAACCAAGTTTCATGCAACATGAGTGCTTATAAGTGTCTCAATGAGCTTTGTACTTGTTTGACGAACTTATGAAACATCTAACAACGCGTTTCTAGGAGTCAATACCATGTTACATGCAATATGAGTCCTTATAAGTGTCTCAATGAGCTTTGTACAAGTTTGACGAACTTATGAAACTTCTAACAACTCGTTTCTAGGACTCTAAACCAAGTTTCATGCAACATGAGTGCTTATAAGTGTCTCAATGAGCTTTGTACTAGTTTGACGAACTTAGGAAACATCTAACAATGCGGTTTCTAGGACTCTAAACCAAGTTTCATAAAACATGAGTGCTTATAAGTGTCTCAATGAGCTTTGTACTAGTTTGACGAACTTATGAAACATCTAGCAACGCGTTTCTAGGACTTTAAACCAACTTTCATGCAACATGAGTACTTATAAGTGTCTCAAGGAGCTTTGTACAAGTTTGACGAACTTATGAAACATCTAAAAACGTGGTTGCTAGGACTCTAAACCAAGTTTCATGCAACATGAGTGCTTATAATTGTCTCAATGAGCGTTGTACTAGTTTGACGAACATATGAAACATATAACAAAGCGTTTCTAGGAGGCTTAACCAAGTTTCATGCAACATCAGTGCATATAAGTGTCTCAATGATCTTTGTACAAGTTTGACGAACTTATGAAACATCTAACAACGCGTTTCTAGGACTCTAAACCAAGTTTCATGCAACATGAGTACTTATAAGTGTCTCAATGAGCTTTGTACTAGTTTGACGAACTTATGAAACATCTAACAACCCGTTTCTAGGAGTCTTAAAAAAAGTTGCATTCAACATGAGTGCATATAAGTGTCTCAATGATTTTTGTACAAGTTTAACGAACTTATGAAACATCTAACAACATGTTTCTAGGACTCTAAACCAAGTTTCATGCAACAACATGAGTGCTTATAAGTGTCTCAATGAGCTTTTTACTTGTTTGAAGAACTTATGAAATATCTAACAACGCGTTTCTAGGACTCTAAACCAAGTTTCATGAAACATGAGTACATATAAGTGGCTCAATGAGCTTTGTACTAGTTTGACGAACTAATGAAATATCTAACAACGCGGTTTCTAGGACTTTAAACCAAGTTTCATGCAACATGAGTGCTTATAAGTGTCTCAATGAGCCTTGTACTAGTTTGACGAACTTATGAAACATTTAACAACGCGTTTCTAGGACTCTAAACCAAGTTTCATGCAACATGAGTGCTTATAAGTGTCTCAATGAGCTTTGTACTAGTTTGATGAACTTATGAAACATATAACAACGCGTTTCTAGGAGTCTTAACAAAGTTGCATTAAACATGAGTGCATATAAGTGTCTCAATGAGCTTTGTACAACTTTAACGAACTTATGAAACATCTAACAACGCTTTTGTAGGACTCTAAACCAAGTTTCATGCAACATGAGTGCTTATAAGTGTCTCAATGAGCTTTGTACTTGTTTGACGAACTTATGAAACATCTAACAACGCGTTTCTAGGACTCTATACCAAGTTTCATGCAACATGAGTGCTTATAAGTGTCTCAATGAGCTTTTTACTTGTTTGTAGAACTTATGAAACATCTAACAACGCGTTTCTAGGACTCTAAACCAAGTTTCATGAAACATGAGTACTTATAAGTGGCTCAATGAGCTTTGTACTAGTTTTACAAACTTATGAAAAATCTAACAACGCGGTATCTAGGACTCTAAACCAAGCTTCATGCAACATGAGTGTTTATAAGTGTCTCAATGAGCCTTGTACTAGTTTGACGAACTTATGAAACATCTAACAACGCGTTTCTAGGACTCTAAACCAAGTTTCATGCAACATGAGTGCTTATAAGTGTCTCAATGAGCTTTGTACTAGTTTGATGAACTTATGAAACATCTAACAACGCGTTTCTAGGAGTCTTAACAAAGTTGCATTCAACATGAGTGCATATAAGTGTCTCAATGAGCTTTGTACAACTTTAACAAACTTATGAAACATCTAACAACGCGTTTCTAGGACGCTAAACCAAGTTTCATGCAACATGAGTGCTTATAAGTGTCTCAATGAGCTTTGTACTTGTTTGACGAACTTATGAAACATCAAACAACGCGTTTCTAGGACTCTATACAATGTTACATGCAACATGAGTCCTTATAAGTGTCTCAATGAGCTTTGTACAAGTTTGACGAACTTATGAAACATCTAACAACGCGTTTCTAGGACTCTAAACCAAGTTTCATGCAACATGACTGCTTATAAGTGTCTCAATAAGCTTTGTACTTGTTTGACGAACTTATGAAACATCTAACAACGCGTTTCTAGGACTCTAAACCAAGTTTCATGCAACATGAGTGCTTATAAGTGTCTCAATGAGCTTTGTACTTGTTTGACGAACTTATGAAACATCTAACAACGCGTTTCTAGGACTCTAAACCAAGTTTCATGCAACATGAGTGCTTATAAGTGGCTTAATGAGCTTTGTACTAGTTTGACGAACTTATGAAACATCTAACAACACGGTTTCTATGACTCTAAACCAAGTTTCATGCAACATGAGTGCTTATAAGTGTCTCAATGAGCTTTGTACTAGTTTGACGAATTTATGAAACATCTAACAACGCGTTTCTAGGAGTCTTAACAAAGTTGCATTCAACATGAGTGCATATAAGTGTCTCAATGAGCTTTTTACAACTTTAACGAACTTATGAAACATCTAACAACGCGTTTCTAGGACTCTAAACCAAGTTTCATGCAACATGAGTGCTTATAAGTGTCTCAATGAGCTTTGTACTTGTTTGACGAACTTATGAAACATCTAACAACGCATTTCTAGAACTCTATACCATGTTACATGCAACATGAGTCCTTATAAGTGTCTCAATGAGCTTTGTACAAGTTTGACGAACTTATGAAACATCTAACAACTCGTTTCTAGGACTCTAAACCAAGTTTCATGCAACATGAGCGCTTATAAGTGTCTCAATGAGCTTTGTACTAGTTTGACGAACTTAGGAAACATCTAACAATGCGGTTTCTAGGACTCTAAACCAAGTTTCATAAAACATGAGTGCTTATAAGTGTCTCAATGAGCTTTGTACTAGTTTGACGAACTTATGAAACATCTAGCAACGCGTTTCTAGGACTTTAAACCAACTTTCATGCATCATGAGTGCTTATAAGTGTCTCAAGGAGCTTTGTACAAGTTTGACGAACTTATGAAACATCTAAAAACGTGGTTGCTAGGACTCTAAACCAAGTTTCATGCAGCATGAGTGCTTATAATTGTCTCAATGAGCGTTGTACTAGTTTGACGAACATAAGAAACATATAACAAAGCGTTTCTAGGAGTCTTAACCAAGTTTCATGCAACATCAGTGCATATAAGTGGCTCAATGATCTTTGTATGACGAACTTATGAAACATCTAACAACGCGTTTCTAGGACTCTAAACCAAGTTTCATGCAACATGAGTACTTATAAGTGTCTCAATGAGCTTTGTACTAGTTTGACGAACTTATGAAACATCTAACAACCCGTTTCTAGGAGTCTTAAAAAAAGTTGCATTCAACATGAGTGCATATAAGTGTCTCAATGATTTTTGTACAAGTTTAACGAACTTATGAAACATCTAACAACATGTTTCTAGGACTCTAAACCAAGTTTCATGCAACATGAGTGCTTATAAGTGTCTCAATGAGCTTTTTACTTGTTTGAAGAACTTATGAAATATCTAACAACGCGTTTCTAGGACTCTAAACCAAGTTTCATGAAACATGAGTACATATAAGTGGCTCAATGAGCTTTGTACTAGTTTGACGAACTAATGAAACATCTAACAACGCGGTTTCTAGGACTTTAAACCAAGTTTCATGCAACATGAGTGCTTATAAGTGTCTCAATGAGCCTTGTACTAGTTTGACGAACTTATGAAACATCTAACAACGCGTTTCTAGGACTCTAAACAAAGTTTCATGCAACATGAGTGCTTATAAGTGTCTCAATGAGCTTTGTACTAGTTTGATGAACTTATGAAACATATAACAACGCGTTTCTAGGAGTCTTAACAAAGTTGCATTCAACATGAGTGCATATAAGTGTCTCAATGAGCTTTGTACAACTTTAACGAACTTATGAAACATCTAACAACGCGTTTCTAGGACTCTAAACCAAGTTTCATGCAACATGAGTGCTTATAAGTGTCTCAATGAGCTTTGTACTTGTTTGACGAACTTATGAAACATCTAACAACGCGTTTCTAGGACTCTATACCATGTTACATGCAACATGAGTCCTTATAAGTGTCTCAATGAGCTTTGTACAAGTTTGACGAACTTATGAAACATCTAACAACACGTTTCTAGGACTCTAAACCAAGTTTCATGCAACATGACTGCTTATAAGTGTCTCAATGAGCTTTGTACTTGTTTGACGAACTTATGAAACATCTAACAACGCGTTTCTAGGACTCTAAACCAAGTTTCATGCAACATGAGTACTTATAAGTGTCTCAATGAGCTTTGTACTTGTTTGACGAACTTATGAAACATCTAACAACGCGTTTCTAGGACTCTATACCATGATACATGCAACATGAGTCCTTATAAGAGTCTCAATGAGCTTTGTACAAATTTGACGAACTTATGAAACATCTAACAACGCGTTTCTAGCACTCAAAACCAAGTTTCATGCAACATGACTGCTTATAAGTGTCTCAATGAGCTTTGTACTTGTTTGACGAACTTATGAAACATCTAACAACGCGTTTCTAGGACTCTAAACCAAGTTTCATGCAACATGAGTGCTTATAAGTGTCTCAATGAGCTTTGTACTTGTTTGACAAACTTATGAAACATCTAACAACGCGTTTCTAGGACTCTAAACCAAGTTTCATGCAACATGAGTGCTTATAAGTGGCTCAATGAGCTTTGTACTAGTTTGACGAACTTATGAAACATCTAACAACGCGGTTTCTATGACTCTAAACAAGGTTTCATGCAACATGAGTGCTTATAAGTGTCTCAATGAGCTTTGTACTAGTTTGACGAACTTATGAAACATCTAACAACGCGTTTCTAGGACTCTAAACCAAATTTTATGCAACATGAGTGCTTATAAGTGTCTCAATGAGCTTTGTACTAGTTTGACGAACTTATGAAACATCTAACAACACGTTTCTAGGAGTCTTAACAAAGTTGCATTCAACATGAGTGCATATAAGTGTCTCAATGAGCTTTTTACAACTTTAACGAACTTATGAAACATCTATCAACGCGTTTCTAGGACTCTAAACCAAGTTTCATGCAACATGAGTGCTTATAAGTGTTCCAATGAGCTTTGTACTTGTTTGACGAACTTATGAAACATCTAACAACGCGTTTCTAGGACTCTATACCATGTTACATGCAACATGAGTCCTTATAAGTGTCTCAATGAGCTTTGTACAAGTTTGACGAACTTATGAAACATCTAACAACTCGTTTCTAGGACTCTAAAGCAAGTTTCATGCAACATGAGTGCTTATAAGTGTCTCAATGAGCTTTGTACTAGTTTGACGAACTTAGGAAACATCTAACAATGCGGTTTCTAGGACTCTAAACCAAGTTTCATAAAACATGAGTGCATATAAGTGTCTCAATGAGCTTTGTACAACTTTAACGAACTTATGAAACCTCTAACAACGCTTTTCTAGGACGCTAAACCAAGTTTCATGCAACATGAGTGATTATAAGTGTCTCAATGAGCTTTGTACTTGTTTGACGAAATTATGAAACATCTAACAACGCGTTTCTAGGACTCTATACAATGTTACATGCAACATGAGTCCTTATAAGTGTCTCAATGAGCTTTGTACAAGTTTGACGAACTTATGAAATATCTAACAACACGTTTCTAGGACTCTAAACCAAGTTTCATGCAACATGACTGCTTATAAGTGTCTCAATAAGCTTTGTACTTGTTTGACGAACTTATGAAACATCTAACAACGCGTTTCTAGGACTCTAAACCAAGTTTCATGCAACATGAGTGCTTATAAGTGTCTCAATGAGCTTTGTACTTGTTTGACGAACTTATGAAACATCTAACAACGCGTTTCTAGGACTCTAAACCAAGTTTCATGCAACATGAGTGCTTATAAGTGGCTCAATGAGCTTTGTACTAGTTTGACGAACTTATGAAACATCTAACAATGAAATTTCTAAGACTCTAAACCAAGTTTCATGAACTATGAGTGCTTATAAGTGTCTCAATGAGCTTTGTACTAGTTTGGCGAACTTATGAAACATCTAATAACGGCTTTCTAGGACTCTAAACCAAGTTTCATGCAACATGAGTGCTTATAAGTGTCTCAATGAGCTTTGTACAAGTTTGACAAACTTATGAAACATCTAACAACTCGTTTCTAGGACTCTAAACCAAGTTTCATGCAACATGAGTGCTTATAAGTGTCTCAATGAGCTTTGTACTAGTTTGATGAAATTATGAAACATCTAACAACGCGTTTCTAGGAATTTAAACCAAGTTTCATGCAACATGAGTGCTTATAAGTGTCTCAATGAGCTTTGTACAAGTTTGACGAACTTATGAAACATCTAACAACGTGGTTGCTATGACTCTAAACCAAGTTTCATGCAACATGAGTGCTTATAAGTGTCTCAATGAGCTTTGTAAAAGTTTGACGAACTTATGAAACATCTAACAACGCGTTTCTAGGACTCTAAACCAAGTTTCATGCAACATGAGTGGTTATAAGTGTCTCAATGGGCTTTGTACTAGTTTGATGAACTTATGAAACATCTAACAACGCGTTTCTAGGAGTCTTAACAAAGTTGCATTCAACATGAGTGCATATAAGTGTCTCAATGAGCTTTGTACAACTTTAACGAACTTATGAAACCTCTAACAACGCGTTTCTAGGACGCTAAACCAAGTTTCATGCAACATGAGTGCTTATAAGTGTCTCAATGAGGTTTGTACTTGTTTGACGAACTTATGAAACATCTAACTACGCGTTTCTAGGACTCTATACAATGTTACATGCAACATGAGTCCTTATAAGTGTCTCAATGAGCTTTGTACAAGTTTGACGAACTTATGAAACATCTAACAACGCGTTTCTAGGACTCTAAACCAAGTTTCATGCA